>JAMPIV010001442.1:0-155000 GCA_024509875.1 Oreohelix idahoensis
GCACACTGTTGCGTAGCAAAATGTGTGTTGCGTATAAATGTTCCGTGGATGATGTCACATTTGCCACACAATGTTGAGGGTGCTATATTTCATCTGCTTTCCAAAGGTATGATAATACTGTCACTTGCAGAGTAGTGTATCACCCTCAGACACCAGGGATGATGAGGCAGAGTAACATGGTGCCTTTAGTCTGGTTTAAGTGTGTGACGTAAGGATAGAGTCAGATAGCTACAGTATCATACATGGACGTCATATCAGACCATACAACGTAGAAAGTCAATAAAGATTTAACAGCAGTGATTTTTTTGGCAATATATATTGTGTACGCCACAATGACAAGATGCATGGACATCGTTATGCAGAAACATCACAGGTATAGTACAACAGTCATTGTATCATCGACGTAGTCAATTCAACAGGAACAGCATACAGCATCAAATAATGTAAATCATATGCCTTTTAGGATATCGTAATCAGCTGTACATGTAGTCAGGTAGTAAACTTCCCCTTTCCATAAGAGCTAGTAGATATCAACTAGGAGATTAAATCTAGTCTCCTATATTCGACCTCAACAAGACAGGCATGTCTTTTGAGCGTCACATTATCGTCCTCTATGTTCCTTAAACAGCAAAGGTATCAAACCTAGATCCATCAATAGAGTTCAGGAAGCAAATGGTCCTTAGGACAGGCATCAATCGATGCGTGACAATATAAGTGGATCGTGAGCTGAGCAAACTCGTCATATCATAGACTCTATAATGAGGCAGGCTAGGCAAAAGTCAACATCACAAGATGGCGATAAAGTTACTCAGCAAAAAAGGATTCAGTTACCTGTTCATCAGGAATTAAATCACATAAATCACAAGATCACATATGCCTCCAGGCATTTGAAATAACATAGATATATATCACCTCAAAAAAGGAACAACAATGATGAGGACTCCTTCCTGAATAATATAAGAGAAGACGCTAGCACACCGCTACGTCTCGCTTACCAGCATTTTTGCTCAGACTGACCTGGGCGGAAATCATTTAAACCTGCCACAAACAAAGACATGCGCAGAACACCCGAATCGAATACAACTCAGCTAATTTACGAAACAAAGAATGTTCTACGATGTTCGACTAAAGATTCGAACCTTAAAAGGAAATGACATCGCAAGTTGCCAACTGTTTCTAGGAAAACGCTCCATACATGGTTATGACTTAAAATCGCTCACACACAAACTATCAACAACCCTAGCTATCAAGATAAGACAACTTCTCGACGATGCTATCAAGATTAGACGACTGTAGAAATAAAAGTGACTACAATTCCATGAGTTACTTCCCATGCATTAAAAAATTGAATATAGTCAAAATGCATAGTCAGAATATATAGTCAGAATAAGTTGCGACAAGTTTAGCGCAACATTACCGCCACCTCCCGATAAAAAAAAAATGTGCAACATTTTTTTTTTTTAAATATCCAAGAGTAAAACCAAAAGCGGTTTAACAACGCACGAATTATGCGGGGATAACTAATTGCACTGCCTAATATGAGGCTAAATTGACACATAAAGTGTCTGGTGAGAATATTTCTCAACAGATAAAAAATCTGATTCAAAATAAAATATATCGGGGAGGTGCCACCAACACACTACGCTTGCATGAAAATACAATATAAATATGCAAGTTCATATCATTATAATCAAATAGCAGTGTCATACTCTAATACCGCTTAGAATGGATGTACACATCTGATATTGAATGTTAAATATTACATTATCTAAATGTTTAATAATACCATTACATAATGAAATTAAACATAAATGACGATCCAGGACACATCTCCTGTCGTTCCAAGGAAAGTGTACAATGTGGAACTCTCCATGTTTGACAACAGAAAGGTAGCTTCTCCGATCAACAATAACATGCTGAGAAAAAACAACCAATATAATTCTATTTAATAGCCATTAAGTTTCATACTATACAATACATTATTATTAACAATTGTGGCCGAGTAAACTTTCGGCCCTTATATTAACTACTCAGTCTTCTTCTTATATTAAAGATGGGAACAGAAGAAGATGATAACAAAGCACAATAGTATGTGTTCACCTAAAGTGAGGACAGATGTGCTAATGTATTGTAGTAATATAGGTGTGTTATGGCTCTGTCGTATATCTAGAAATAGGACAGAAGTATTAGTTGGAATCATGTGGGCATCTAGACAGAATGTCAGCCATCACATTATCCGACCCACGGATAGCTCGTACCGTGAAGTGAAAAGGTTGAAGAGCAATAGCATATCGAGTGGATCTCGAACTCTTCAAGTTCTTAGTCTGAATAGCTGTAAGAGCTTTCTGATCAGTTTCTAGAATGAAATGTGCGCCCAGGAGGAATCTTTGTAGTTTGAGAATAGACCAAACCATAGCCAACAATTCACGGTCTAAAACCGAGTAGTTCCTCTCTGCCGCATTTAGTTTTCTAGAAATGTACATGACAGGATGCAGAGTTTCAGCATATTCCTGCATAAGTGCTGCTCCGATCCCAGTGGATGAAGCATCACTTCGAAGAACAAAAGTCCTATCAAGAGTAGGTAATCTTAGGATGGGAGGAGAAGAAAATATATTCTTGATTTGGTCTAGTGAAGATTGGCATTCTTCAGACCAACGGACCAGATTAGGCGAACCTTTCTTCAACAAAGTTGAGAGAGGTGCCATGATCGAAGATAAATTTGGAATAAATCTCCCATAAAATTGAATTAAACCTAAGAGACTCCTAACTTGTTTCTTCGTTTTAGGAACAGAGATGTTCAGTATTTTGGAAGTATTGTGGTCTTCTGTCTTCAAGAGACCATGACCAACACGATGACCCAGGAAAGAGATTTCACCAAAACCAACAAAAGCTTTAGAAGGTTTCGCTGTCAAATTATTCTCACGTAGAGTGGACAGTAAGTCATATAACCCTAAATAGTGATCTTCCCAGGTATCACTGAAGAGACAGATATCATCTAAGTATGCGATGACATCTGAACGATGAGAAAGAATTCGACGCATCATGCGAACGAAAGTAGCAGGGGCGTTCATAAGACCGAAAGGCATAACATTCCATTGAAATAGACCCCTAGGTGTAGAAAAAGCAGTAAGAGGTTTGGCATGATCTGCTAAAGGCACTTGCCAATAACCTTTAGACAAGTCAAGTTTAGTGAAGAATCTAGAATTAGAAAGTCTAATAAGTAGATCTTCTAGTAAAGGCATAGGTTCAGCATCGAACTTTGTGACTTGATTTAATTTGCGATAATCAACGCAAATTCGTATGTTCTTATCTTTCTTCCGAACAATAACCATGGAAGAAGAATATGGAGAAGTCGATGGTTCAATTATGTTTAATTGAATCATTTCATCCAATTCCTTTTCCACTTGTGACTGAAAGTGTATAGGAATAGGATACGGCCTAACCCTAATTGGATTATTGTCGGTAAGAATTATGTCATGTTCTATGACATGCGTGTGACCAGGGATGTCGGTTAGAACATCCTTAAATGTCTGTAACATCGACGAGACTTGACGATGTTCATCAACAGAAAGATTAGGAGAAATGGAGACATCTTTCCAAGATTCCATGGAATGTAGTGGAACCACTGGAAGAGGAAGATCGACATCAGAAAAAACAGATTCCTCATCCTGTATGACAGACAGGGATGAGTAATGACCATGAGGTACAGAAGAATCGTCCGTTGCCTGGAAAATAGGCAGCAAATAGTCTGGACGCTCATGAAATTCCGTCAGCATGTTGATATGGAAAGTTTTATGCTTTCCATCTATATCGACCACATAGTCAACATCGGAAATTCGTGAGACTATTGCATATGGACCTTTCCATGCAATCAGAAGTCTATTTTCCCTACTGGGGAGTAGGACGAATGCTTTGTCACCTGGACAAAGTTGTCGTAGACATCTGTTCTTGTTAGCAAACTGCCTTGCTTTTTCTTTAGCAATTTCTGATGAAGCAGTCGCTAGTTTGCATGCCTCAATGATCTTTTGTCTAAGAGCAATGACATACTCATATGAGGATTGAGTTTCATCGCTAATATCATCGGCAGTGATGAGATCGTGTAATAAAGACATAGGGCCGCGCGGACGCGCGCCAAAGACAAGTTCGAAGGGAGAAAATCCTGTGTGTTCATTAGGGACTTCTCTATAGGCAAAGAGAGCCGCGGGTAAAACCCTGTCCCAATCTTGAGGATGATCTTCAGTTATCTTACCAAGCAAAGTCTTGAGCGTTCTATTCAGACGCTCAACTAACCCATTAGACATAGGATGATAGATGCTACTGAGAGATCTTTTAATGTGTAAGGTAGACATTACTTGAGACATAGTATCAGATATGAGTTGAGTGCCATGGTCTGACAGTATTTCTCTGGGGAACCCCAAGCGAGAAAATATCAGCCAAAGAGCATCTGCGATATCTGTAGTAGATATGCTCTTTAGAGGGATAGCCTCTGGCCAACGTGTGCACATATCGACACATGTAAGGATAAACTGATGTCCTCTGGCCGACTTTATCTTAAAAGGGCCAATAATATCTATGGCCATTTTCTGAAATGGCCGAATAGGGATGTCAGCAGCCTGGATAGGCGCAGCATGTCGTGGTCCTCTAGATTTGACCTCCTGACATACCTGACATGATCGGCAGTATATACGAATGTCCTTGTTAACAAAGGGCCAAAAGAAAGCCGCAAGGACTCTCGACTTTGTACGGGAAAATCCCATGTGTCCAGCACATTGCGAGTCATGAGCATGTTGCAATATTTGCACTCTCATACTCTTGGGAACAAGAATTTGCGAATGTGCTGACGTAGCCGAGTCTTGTACCATACGTACAAGTACGCCGTTTTTCATTGCTATCCAAGATTTTCTTTGTGTATCCTTATTTGGATCACCTTTCTTCGCAAGAATGAAGAATTTTTTTAGCGTAGGATCTTCTTCTTGTAATTTTATGAACGAGTCACGAGAAATAACCAAGTGACTATCTTGGCTATGAACTTCATTATCATTATTCAACGAAGTTTGTGGTGTTTGTAGAGCTTGTGCTCTTGTAACCACTGCATTGGTAGCTTGCATATTATCATCTTCCCAAGCAGCAATCTGCTGTGGGGTACATTCCCTAACTCCGTGGATACGACCAATAATAAGGTCCGCAATAGGATTAGGTAAGAGACAGGCATGCACATCTCCCGTAAAGAAAGGAGTGGCAATGTGAATTACAGCAGTAGGATATTTCTCTAGAGTGCCGCCAAATGTGACACATTTGATAACCCTTCCTGTCGCACAGGATGGATCTACAAGCGATTGTCTAACACCAATAGTGGTGCATCCGGAATCGAAAAGTAGTGAGACCGGAGTATTATTAACAAGACCCTTATGTAGGATTAGAGAACCTCTCCCGTCATGTGCAACCGAAGCAGGAAGAGCGGGGAGAGGGTGACCACAACTCAAAGTCGATATTGTAGTCGGTTCGAACAGAGTACTGCATTGGGGGCATTTGTTTGCTCTCCCAAAGTCAAAAGAAGAACAAGTGACAGCGTCAGAGTTTTTATTATCAGAAACCTGATTACAAGCTCCCTGAGATTCTTGTTGAACAGAGTTAGCTTGCTGATATCTCTTTTTTTTGTATTGAGATCTACCGCGACTACTATTACCTCTGAAGTTATCACTGTTGTTATTATTTCTGTAGTTATTAGTGTCTCTATTATAATTGTTATCCTGTTTCGAACTACAGTTTCCATGATTATTATCATATCCACATTGATGTGAACATCTATTTGTTTGGTTTTGAGGTCTACGCGAGGAAAAACCTCTGTTACCATATCCTCTTCTGAAATGCCTAAAATTATTAGGTTGGAAGTAACGAGGACTGTCAGCTCGTCTCCAATTCTTCGAAGAAGAATCACCCTGAAATTGATTTCCATAATTTTGACCGTAACTACGGTTACTTTTCCTATCAAAATTTTGTTGGAATCTATGATTAGAGTTTTGACCATAAGGTGCTGCCGAAGCAACTGGCAGACCTTCTTTTATTTTAGCGTTACCAATGGTTACGTGAGGATGCGCAGTTATATACTGGCAACAGAAATCTTCCATTTCTTTTATTGTTTTAGGTTTACGTTCGTGAAGGAAAGCAAGGAAAGACTCATTAACAGAAGACATGACTTTGTCTCTAAGTATTAAGTCTATAAGTCCTTCATAAGTTTTTTCTATCTTAGACAGCTCCACCCAACGTGAAAAAGTAAGACGTATCTTTGAAATGAATTCAGAGAATTGCATTCCAGTTTCTGGCAACATATTTTCAAATTGAAGACGATAGCCGTCTTCGTCAAGTTGGTATTTCTTTAACAACATAGCCCTGACGACATCATAGTTGTTCTTGTCAGGCTCATCTACCATACTTAACATACTCAAAGCATCACCTCTAAGTATCTTGGACAAATGATAAACCTGCAATGATTTATCTATGTTATGTACTTTACATGAAGTTTCAAATCTGTCCAGATAGAATGTTATATCGTCGATGGAAGCATTGAATGGTGGTAGATTAAGCTTGAAAGTGCTTGCATTAGTCTTATCTGAGACCTTATTTGCATCATTAGCATTAGCCATGTTCATCACCTTTAATTTCTCAACTTCCAAAGCTAAGAGTTTTTCTTCATGCTGCATTTTTGCTATTCTCTCATCAGCCACTCTTTGTAACTTTTTTTCTTCAGCCTCAGCCTCTCTTTGTAACTTTTTTTCCTCAGCCTCAGCCTGAAGTCTCTTATTTTCAGCCTCTATTTCTAGTCTTTTATTCTCAGCTTCTCTTTCAAGTCTTTTCTCTTCAGCTTTTGCTTCTGCTTCTCTTTTTTGTTTTTTTATTTCCATTTGGAATCTTTTTTCATCCACCTGCATCTGCAGTTTCTTTTGTTCAGCTTCCATTTTTAATGCTTTATCAAATTGAGTAGTTGCAAACTCTTCTAACTTATCACCAGTCTTCCCAAGCAATTTACCCTGCTCAATAAAGTGCTCGAATGCAGACATGATGAGTAATAATATGAGTCCACAACCTGAAATAATTAATTATCTTATTTCAAATTTAATTATAACAAGTCTTAAATGAAGCACTTGCTTACTCACAACACTATATTATTATCCCAATCTCTATGGGAAACAAGTCTTATATCAAAGAACTTGTGTATAGACCTTGTTGAAATATCATCAATCAACTCTTGATCATAGGTGCACTTCCCATTCAATAGTGCACAATACTATTCATCATTTATTTATCATCAGTATAGTAGTAGTGCATCAGTATGATCCACTATTCAATTACCATTAGTGTAACCAATGACTATGTAAACACAACTACAATGTAAACATCAAGCATGTAAACACTAGCAATGTAAACATTAACAATGTAAACAATACCAATGTAAACAATAACAAAGGTTTAGCAACAATACGAAAACATTCGCAGAAATCAACAAAAAATAAAGCGAAAAGTAAAGAAATATCACAAAAAATGTGATGATATCTGCGAGAAGATATTACAAATACAAGACACAACAGTGTATAAACAAAAATGGTGTATGAAACTAAACAATAGGAAAGAGTAGGCTAGCAAATACAAACAAATCAAAACAAAACTAAAGAGTGCGAAAAATAACGAAAACAATACTAACACATGTCATCACAACTAACAAAAAATAGCAACAGAAGTCGCTTTGCAAATTCCAGTATCGGAAATTTGCACACCCTACAGAAAACGCTCACGATAGACAACCTCTATGACGTGGTACAATCTAAGGGAGACACCACCCAACCGAAAACCCGCAGACACATAAATATATAAATATAAATATACAAATAACATATAAACATATAACATATAACAATATGACAAAAGAATGAGATGAAACACAGAAGACTCAGTAGAAGTATAAGGGCACAGTTTACAATCAAACAGGCCACTTAATTTATGGAACTCCAATCGTCAGTACAGCAAAAAGCAGGTGGTAATCAGCATTCTAAGATCGAAGATCCAACGTTGATCACACATCTGAACTTGCATGAAACAGCTAAGACGATGGTTGAGACTTGAGCTTCTAAACAGTACAGGCAGTGTACAGGTAGTGTAGTAACGGCACTTGACCTTCTTATCCATCAGTAAATTGCTTGAATCGGTAATTGGCCTTCTCAAGAACTCGTAGCAACCAGAACTTGGCCTTCTCAACAACTACAGCAACCTGGAACCTTGATAGCAGCAACTTGTGTTATCCGGCAATATATACAACGCTGGGTACTGTCAAATTTCTTGCTTTATGGCAAAACTGCAATTTCGACATTTATCGGGCAACGCCGAGTAGTCTCAGAATTCTTTATGTTGATGTCTTGAAAAATGTTGAAATGTTGATATCATGTAGAATGAAGTGGGTAAGGGACCCCGTGTATGCTGGAACCAGACCAAACCAGCTTATGGCCACCAAATGTTGCGTAGCAAAATGTGTGTTGCGTATAAATGTTCCGTGGATGATGTCACATTTGCCACACAATGTTGAGGGTGCTATATTTCATCTGCTTTCCAAAGGTATGATAATACTGGCACTTGCAGAGTAGTGTATCACCCTCAGACACCAGGGATGATGAGGCAGAGTAACATGGTGTCTTTAGTCTGGTTTAAGTGTGTGACGTAAGGATAGAGTCAGATAGCTACAGTATCATACATGGACGTCACATCAGACCATACAACGTAGACAGTCAATAAAGCTTTTAACAGCAGTGATGTTTTTTTGGCAATATATATTGTGTACGCCACAATGACAAGATGCATGGACATCGTTATGCAGAAACATCACAGGTATAGTACAACAGTCATTGTATCATCGACGTAGTCAATTCAACAGGAACAGCATACAGCATCAAGTAATGTAAATCATATGCCTTTTAGGATATCGTAATCAGCTGTACATGTAGTCAGGTAGTAAACTTCCCCTTTCCATAAGAGCTAGTAGATATCAACTAGGAGATTAAATCTAGTCTCCTATATTCGACCTCAACAAGACAGGCATGTCTTTTGAGCGTCACATTATCGTCCTCTATGTTCCTTTAACAGCAAAGGTATCAAACCTAGATCCATCAATAGAGTTCAGGAAGCAAATGGTCCTTAGGACAGGCATCAATCGATGCGTGACAATATAAGTGGATCGTGAGCTGAGCAAACTCGTCATATCATAGACTCTATAATGAGGCAGGCTAGGCAAAAATGTCAACATCACAAGATGGCGATAAAGTTACTGAGAAAAGATTCAGTTACCTGTTCATCAGGAATTAAATCACATAAATCACGTAGATCACATATGCCTCCAGGCATTTGGAATAACGTAGAGATATATCATCTCAAAAAAGAAGGAACAACAATGATGAGGACTCCTTCCTGAATAATCTAAGCGAAGACGTTAGCACAATGCTACGTCTCGCTTCGCCAGCAATTCTCTCCGACTGACCTGGGCGGAAATCATTTAAACACTGCCCCAAACAAAGACATGCGCAGAACACCCGAATCTAATACAACTCAGCTAATTTACGAAACAAAGAATGTTCTACGATGTTCGACTAAAGATTCGAACCTTAAAAGGAAATGACATCGCAAGTTGCCAACTGTTTCTAGGAAAACGCTCCATACATGGTTATGACTTAAAATCGCTCACACACAAACTATCAACAACCCTAGCTATCAAGATAAGACAACTTCCTGACGATGCTACCAAGATTAGACGACTGTAGAAATAAAAGTGACTACAATTCCATGAGTTACTTCCCATGCATTAAAAATTCAATATAGTCAGAATGCATGGTCAGAATATATAGTCAGAATACGTTGCGACAAGTTTAGCGCAACACACACATAATGGACTCTGGATCACAAGAACTGTGAGCGCTACTCACAGGTTCATACTAAATGTTCTGCAAACTTTGCGTAATAATAAAGTAATTTTACCTTGGACAGAATTCCAAACACTACACAAATAACACCTGTCGTCATTCAAGACGAACAGAATAACTCTGGGGAAATCACTAATATGACAAGACTATCTTTTCCCTAGATAATGCAGAAGAAGAACAACGGACATCTTCGTCCGGCAGAAAACCAGCTCATAACTCACAGACGGAAGTCTGTTCGGTTCGCGCTAAAAGCTAGCGCATACGTAGACAGAACAGATTTGAGAACAGTTAACTATCCCGTCTTAAGAAAGAATAAACACAGGGAAGGTAACCCCTAATCAACCTGTGTCAGGGAGTTAACATACAGTTCTGTACCTTCGATTATCAAAAATATAAAATAGATTTACATCTTCTGGAACCGACAAAAATGACGGTAACAGTCTGCTGCATGCATGCGCCATTGTCAGATGTTGTCCTTTTCCACTGGGTACACATCTTTTAATTGTTCCATCTGATAACTGCCATTCCTTTTCCCTTGTGTGGTGAGCATTGATCCAAGTTTCATCCACATACACAATATCATAATCTTTATTACGCATTTCCCGTACTTCACGTAAATATTTAATTCTCATAGATACTAAGTGCGGCTTCTCGCAGATGACGTTTCTTCCACTAGCGTACTTCCTAAACGTAAAGCCAATGCTTCTAACAGTTCTCCATAATGTTGATTTCGACACATCAATGTCATTGTGTGTTCTCGGCCGAATTTTCAGTTTTCTTAGTGTCACAGTTTCTTTGGAATTAAACATTCTACAAATCTCTCTTCTAATCACACCACTGTCAAAACTATCTACTACTTCCTTTCTTCCTTGCGTCCTGGTGTTGATTGAACTGAGAATTCCATTAGATTTGAGTAATTGATAAAATGAGCGTTTACTTAAACCCAAAGCGTGAATAGTTCTCTTTTCAGGATTTGAGAGACTCCGATACAGTTTATCACGCTTAGCTTCTCTGCAGAAATATTTATACATCTTCACTGCCATTGTATGCAGTGTAAGGACATAAATAACACATAAGGAAGGGAAACCCGAGGCCTGTAAACAGTAAATTAATATTAGACAAACATAAAGGTATGTTTTCAGGCACTCGTAAGAAATAAAGAAGTAGAACACTTGGACAACAGAAAAACAACAGACGTGAGTGGCTTACCCAGGGTTCGAACCCCGTACCTTCCGTACGACAACTCCGCCTAGCTATCAAGCGAATCACACTGACCCCACGGCCAGCTAAGCATCCCCCAAAAAAGGATGCTTTGCTGACTATTTATCAGTACGAAACACACAAGATAACACCGGAAGTATACAGTGGGCAACTCAGCCCTTTAATGACGCAATCACTTATGTTGTTCCTCTATTAACAGTATGTGTCAGTCCAAACAAGACAAAGACCTTGATACTGGGTCCAGTAAATAGTAGAAGACTTAAGGACAGTAGTATAGAACAGAGGGTAGGTTTCTGGTATTGTATAAACATAAATAACACATAAGGAAGGGAAACCTGAGGCCTGTAAACAGTAAATTAATATTAGACAAACATAAAGGTATGTTTTCAGGCACTCGTAAGAAATAAAGAAGTAGAACACTTGGACAACAGAAAAACAACAGACGTGAGTGGCTTACCCAGGGTTCGAACCCCGTACCTTCCGTACGACAAATCCGCCTAGCTATCAAGCGAATCACACTGACCCCACGGCCAGCTAGGCATCCCCAAAAAAAGGATGCTTTGCTGACTATTTATCAGTACGAAACACACAAGATAACACCGGAAGTATACAGTGGGCAACTCAGCCCTTTAATGACGCAATCACTTATGTTGTTCCTCTATTAACAGTATGTGTCAGTCCAAACAAGACAAAGACCTTGATACTGGGTCCAGTAAATAGTAGAAGACTTAAGGACAGTAGTATAGAACAGAGGGTAGGTTTCTGGTATTGTATAAACATAAATAACACATAAGGAAGGGAAACCTGAGGCCTGTAAACAGTAAATTAATATTAGACAAACATAAAGGTATGTTTTCAGGCACTCGTAAGAAATAAAGAAGTAGAACACTTGGACAACAGAAAAACAACAGACGTGAGTGGCTTACCCAGGGTTCGAACCCCGTACCTTCCGTACGACAAATCCGCCTAGCTATCAAGCGAATCACACTGACCCCACGGCCAGCTAGGCATCCCCCAAAAAAGGATGCTTTGCTGACTATTTATCAGTACGAAACACACAAGATAACACCGGAAGTATACAGTGGGCAACTCAGCCCTTTAATGACGCAATCACTTATGTTGTTCCTCTATTAACAGTATGTGTCAGTCCAAACAAGACAAAGACCTTGATACTGGGTCCAGTAAATAGTAGAAGACTTAAGGACAGTAGTATAGAACAGAGGGTAGGTTTCTGGTATTGTATAAACATAAATAACACATAAGGAAGGGAAACCTGAGGCCTGTAAACAGTAAATTAATATTAGACAAACATAAAGGTATGTTTTCAGGCACTCGTAAGAAATAAAGAAGTAGAACACTTGGACAACAGAAAAACAACAGACGTGAGTGGCTTACCCAGGGTTCGAACCCCGTACCTTCCGTACGACAAATCCGCCTAGCTATCAAGCGAATCACACTGACCCCACGGCCAGCTAGGCATCCCCCAAAAAAGGATGCTTTGCTGACTATTTATCAGTACGAAACACACAAGATAACACCGGAAGTATACAGTGGGCAACTCAGCCCTTTAATGACGCAATCACTTCTGTTGTTCCTCTATTAACAGTATGTGTCAGTCCAAACAAGACAAAGACCTTGATACTGGGTCCAGTAAATAGTAGAAGACTTAAGGACAGTAGTATAGAACAGAGGGTAGGTTTCTGGTATTGTATAAACATAAATAACACATAAGGAAGGGAAACCCGTACTGATAAATAGTCAGCAAAGCATCCTTTTTTTGGGGATGCCTAGCTGGCCGTGGGGTCAGTGTGATTCGCTTTATAGCTAGGCGGAGTTGTCGTACGGAAGGTACGGGGTTCGAACCCTGGGTAAGCCACTCACGTCTGTTGTTTTTCTGTTGTCCAAGTGTTCTACTTCTTTATTTCTTACGAGTGCCTGAAAACATACCTTTATGTTTGTCTAATATTAATTTACTGTTTACAGGCCTCGGGTTTCCCTTCCTTATGTGTTATTTATGTTTATACAATACCAGAAACCTACCCTCTGTTCTATACTACTGTCCTTAAGTCTTCTACTATTTACTGGACCCAGTATCAAGGTCTTTGTCTTGTTTGGACTGACACATACTGTTAATAGAGGAACAACATAAGTGATTGCGTCATTAAAGGGCTGAGTTGCCCACTGTATACTTCCGGTGTTATCTTGTGTGTTTCGTACTGATAAATAGTCAGCAAAGCATCCTTTTTGGGGGGATGCCTAGCTGGCCGTGGGGTCAGTGTGATTCGCTTGATAGCTAGGCGGAGTTGTCGTACGGAAGGTACGGGGTTCGAACCCTGGGTAAGCCACTCACGTCTGTTGTTTTTCTGTTGTCCAAGTGTTCTACTTCTTTATTTCTTACGAGTGCCTGAAAACATACCTTTATGTTTGTCTAATATTAATATGCAGTGTAAGGAACGTGACTTTCATACCCATTGCATTACAGACCTATAATACCGCAAGATACGCCTATGCACGGTAATACACAATCAGTAGAACGGTAACTGAACACACTAGAAGGATCAATGTAAGGTGCAAAACAGTGCGGTAGGGAGCTGATACACCGGGAAATCGTTTGAAATGCGTTCAAGGTGTTAAATCGAAATAGTTCACAAATATGAAGGGGTAAGCCCTCTCAATACATGGTTGGACTAGGAGGTGGTCGATTTTGTATACTTTAAATAAAGAAAATTTAAAACCATAAGTTTGTTAACGAGGAAAAAAATGTACCCCTTGGGACATAGCGATCATTAGGTCATATGCAAAGTTGCAACAATTACGATCAAGTGGTTGCAGAGATATTGAATATTAAACAGCGACAAACATTGTGAAACGCACTATAGATTATACTCGTAGATTCTATGCGGGAAAATCCGTTATCCTGGTGCGTGCGGTCCGAAAGCAGAACATTAGAAGAGAAATATTTTATAGAATAATAAATTAAATTTTTATTTTCCTTCGGGCATAGGTGTGCGCAGCACGCACAGCACACATAGAGAATACGCAACTGCCTACCACACAACCCATCCCTAGGCAATGAACGTTATGGCAGCTAAAACAGCTTGTAGGAACTTGCGCAATACCATATAATGTCATCAAGGTTACCAGGAGCTGACGCTGAGAGAAAGTGGATCAAGTCAAGTTTTAAATGTGAAGTAAATATAAACTATAAGATACAAAAATACAAAGCACACAATACGCTCAGTAGACTAAGGTCATGTTTTAATAGTATTTTTAGCGATTGAACGAGCACGAGAAATATGAATTAACCATTAACGTTAGGAAATCTACAGTTCGCATTAAGCACGTTTAAAATAAAAAATTAGCCCAGCTCAGACGGTGTCACTGCCGTTTTTCCCCCCAACGTTTTTTCCCCCATTTCCCGAGTCCCATTTTTGTTGTTAAAATATTACATGAAATACTTAAAAAAGGGAAAACTTCCGACCAATTTAAACCAGTCGTTCATAAAAACAATACACACGGGATGCAAATGCCATATACGATTCAGATCTGTTCCTCCTTAAAATACAGATTATAAAATATTAGCGGAGGCTTTAGAAATATAATCAAAACAAGTCATGCACAAATTAATAAGGGCCAGTAGTAAAAGGTAAAGGATCCCGTTAAACGCCCATTGAGGCATACTGGGAATATGTTGTTAGTCCCATATTTTCTTGACCATCGGCACACTAGAGGTGATGTAGTCAGCCTCACGCCGGCCGCCTTAACATTCCCAGGGTTGCTCTGGTACCCAATTCATGAGGCTGGGTCGACCACGGAGCGGTTTGTGGTCTAAAAAATCCCACCTAAACTGGGGATCGAACCATGGACCACCAAGCTAGGAAGCCAGTGCACTAACCACTTTGCTACCGCGGTTCAAGGACCAGTAGTGCAGCGTACAAATAGGAATATAAATAAACGTACTGACTTTATTATTAATTCCATCCAATATACAACATACAAGATCAATACTTCAAGAAACGGGCTACAATTATGTTTGAGTATATGAGGTTCCGCGGAACAACGCCTCATCCATCTTATGGGTTGCCTTAAACCCGACGGTTTGAATACCCAGCATTAGTTTGTCTGAGGAGTCCTTTTCTATCCAGTCCCAGTTTTATTTTGACTTTGTACTGTGACTGCGATCACCATTGACTTCTCTCCTATTCTATATACATATATATATATATATATATATATATATATATCTATATATATATATATATATATATATATATATATATATATATATATATATATGTGTGTGTGTGTGTGTGTGTGTATGTATATAATATATATGTATATGTGTGTATATATGTGTCTGTGCATCTATATATATACAGTACTTTGCAAAAAAATTGGCAGTCATATTGCTCAGCTAAATATGCTGAAATCTAATTAAATATGCATGTTCTGCCCCAAATTTACCCTCCACTTAAGTGAGCAAACACTACCAAAAGTAAAAAAAAAATTAGCGTAGAGTAAAGTCCCTTGATAATAGAGCAGACGACAATTTCTAATGCTAGTGGCAGAAAATGGATACAAAGTCAAAGTGTATGTTAATTTCACAGCTTTGGAATGAAGGAAATCAAACATGTTCCAACATTTCTAAAACCTTGAACATTCCTGAGCGGACTATCTACAGAGTTGTGAGTAAATTAAAAGCAGGTAATAGAATCGAGCGAAAAGAAGGTAGTGGGGGGTCAAGAATTTTGGACACAGAGGACCATCGGCGTCTCGCCCAAATCGTTCGGGCTGGGCCAATGAAGAGTGTAGAAAACATATGGCAGCGCATGATCGAGTTAGGAAGACCAGAGGTATCTAATGCTACTGTCAACCGGGAGCTACACAGGATGAATTACACAAAAAAGCGGGTAATTTTGTCACCATTGCTCACAGAGACTCACAAACAGATGCACTTGAACTGGTGCCACGAACACCAAAATTGGTCATGGGACAATGTGATTTTTTCAGATGAATGTTCTGTTTGGTCTTATCCTGCTCAAATAAATATTTGGATGAAAGACTCTGTAACGCCTGTGTACCAGCGACCGAAACATACCCAGAAATTCCATCTTTGGGGAGGGGTGGCAGCAAGAGGTGCCACCCCACTGTGTGTTTTCACAGGAATTCTCACGAAAGAAAGGTACATCGACATACTAGAGGGACACCTTCTGCCATTTATGCAGGTCATTTACTCCGATGGGTGCACATTTCAACATGACAATGACCCAAAGCATACAGCTCATACCACCAAAGCATGTCTGCAAGAGAAGAATGTGATAGTGCTGAAGTGGCCCAGCAACAGTCCCGACCTAAACCCAATTGAAAAAGTTTGGACACTACTCAAGAATCATTTTAAAATGAGTGGACTCAGAGACGTTGAACAATTGAAGAAGGTAGCTGAAAAATACTGGGACAGTCTGACTCACCATTACCTACAAACACTTGCGGGAAGTATGCCTCGCCGCATCCAGGCTTGCCTTGCTGGAGAAGGCAACATTATATTGTACTGAAACCACTGTTAATAGATAGGGGAGATACCAATCTTCCTCTGGACATACAGTTTTTATTATTATTTGCTTCTATGAGTGTGCTGCGTTTCGAAAATATGACTGCCATTTTTTTTGCAAAGTACTGTATATATATATATATATATATATATATATATATATATATATATATATATATATATATATATATATATATATATATATATATATATATATATATATATATATATATATATATATATATATATATATATACTGAAGCACATTAAAAACGCACCACCTGTATAATCCAGGAACAGAGTGTGAAATGTAAATATAAGTGTTTACAAGTTTACATATTTGGAATCTTTATTCATTTTCCTATGAATCCATGCTGGTCATTAATTTGTACATTTGATTGTTATGAAATTCATTGCATTCTGTGCAGGCAAGGGAGAAAAGCAAAAATACAAAAAAATGCACGTGCGTTATCCTGCTGGAGAAGCTGCAAGTCTGGATAAATTGTGAACGCAGGAGCAACCACTGCATCCAGAACCTCATCTCGATATGTCACAGCATTAACATTTCCACGGAAGACGTGAAGAGGCAAGCGATGGTGAAAACTGAATCATCCCCAAATGTGAATACTGCCACCTCCAAATCGGTTGACACAGCAATCTGCAAAGCGCTCTCTATACCGTCGCCAAATCCGCAAACGTCCATCAGCAAAGGATATGTTGAATCTGCTCTCGTCTGTGAATAGGACAGCATTCCACTGCAGTCTAGTCAATCTGACATGTTGCTCTGCCCATTGCAGGCGCTGCTGACGATGTCTGTGAGTCAAGTTTGGCCCAACATAAGGTCGTCTTGCAGTAAGGCCTGTATCTCTGAGTCGTCGTATGACTGTCATTCGAGAGACTTGCCCATGTCTACCCACTATTGCTCTTGCTGTTTGACTTGCCGGGAGAGTACGATTCCTTAGGTAACTCAGCACAATATGACGATCTTGCGCAGGGGTAGTAACTCGTGGTTGGCCACTCCGAAGTCTATCCAGGGAATTGCCAGTGGTTCCGTAACGTTCATTGAGACGTACAATAGTGCTGTGATGGCAATTCATCCTTCTGGCAATGGCCGGCGAGCTCATTCCGGTCTCCAACATACCAATGGCTCGTTGGCGGTCGTTTTCAGATAGTCGTGGCATTTCAAGCACATGTACTGGGTGTTTTGTCTCAACGGCCTTTTTATACCGAGTATACTGCCACAACGTGTACACATTTTCATGGTCATAGCTGTTGGGAATCGTGTTGCACGTGTAACTTTCATCGTTTTCATGTAGTCTGTACACAAACCCGTGGGTTGAATCATGCACTTTCCATTCCAGCAGCCATTCGTTCTCTACCTCGTGGCAAACACGGGGAAAATCCATTCCCACACTTTTTCTTTCCAGCTTCTCGGCATCAGTATATATAATAGTGGTGCGTTTTTAATGTGCTTCAGTATATATATATATATATATATATATATATATATATATATATATATATATATATATATATATATATATATATATATATATATATATATATATATATATATATACTTTTTTATTTAACACTCTTTTCATTCAATTGTTAATTATATTTTTCAATTTTTATGGTTATATAAATATATATATTTTTTAAATTTTACTCTGTATTCCAGTCCCTGTTTTCATTATGTCTTATTGTTTGCTTTTTGTGCTATCCACTTCCGCTTTCTAGTTTTGTGGCAGCCATCTTTGCTCCAACATGTGACAAAACTCATTCATTCATAACCCTCCACTCCCAAAGGAGCATACGCCATCAACAAACACATGCCAAGTCCTCCTGTGACGTGCCATCATCTCAAGTTCTTTCCACGTTCTCCTCATCACTTTCACCTCTGTTTTCAGCTCTCTTCTCCATATGCTTCTTGGTCTACCTCTACCTCTCTTGCCCTTGAGATTCCAGATTATGGACTGCCTTGTAATGCTATCAACAGGTTTCCTCAGTGTGTGTCCTATCCATCGCCATCGTCTTCTTCTCATCTCTTGTTCCACTGGCACTTGTCTAGTTCTTGTCATCAGTTCCACGTTGGTAACCTTGTCATACCATTTTAATCCCTCAATTTTACGCAAGCACCCATTTATGAAAGTCTGTAGCTTTTTGGTAGTTGTCTTTGTTGTTCTCCATGTCTCAGAGCCATACAATAGGACTGACTTCACATTTGAGTTGAAGATTCTTATTTTCGTGTTGGATCCGATTTCTCTTGATCTCCATATATTTCCCAATGCAATGATAGCTCCTCTTGCTTTTTGTATTCGTCGTAAATTTTAGATAGGTTAGAAGATTGTTATGGTCCCGTCTGAGCCGAGGTGATAGTGGTAAATATGTGAGAATAAAGGTGTAAGAAATAGATTTCACGAGTGACGAGTTAATGAGAAGATCTGTCTCTGGACTGAATAGTTCCTCTAGCCCAGCCTATCTATACGACTATATTTTAGTGTAAGACAATCTTTCAACCCCTTATCTCTAGAAAGATAAGTTTAACTAAACACACCCACACACAATTATGTGACAAGACACACAAAACTTGAAAAAAAATATGGTTACTTGGGTATGGGTCTGACCAATACACAAAGTTAAGTTTTATTTGTTGTTTATTATCATTAAACTTTTTACAACATCAAACATATATAGAAATCAATAAAATTATGTTTACAGACATATGAAAATAACCGAATAAGTGCCCTTGTTACTGTTGGATTTGCGGTAACACCTTCTGCAGGTGGGATTGCTGGACAATGTTAATATAAATATATATAATTTCGCTGATAAATGGCAATCAGCTCTAGTCGGGCTTACTGGTGGCCGACAGGTGTGTGACTATGTAGATAACGACATAAGCGAATGTTAAAGGGTTCTGGCATACCTGAACAGACTGAAATCACACACCACTGCAAACATAGGAGTCAGGAAATGTTCGGAACAGCTGTAACGTTTTAAACAGTTTATTGACGACACAGCAAACGTTGACATCAGAAACAACACACTGTCACAGGTTACTACGGGTATAAAATACGTGGCACATGGCTGTAGCACATAGTATCAATAGACATCAGTATAATCTACCAGGATCAGTTATCCATCAACGGGAACAACATCATGATAATTCTTATTAAACATCAGCAACTCTCAGTGCAATAACATACACGGGAACAATATCCATCAAAGGAAATATGAATCATGATAATAATAATGGCCGGTACAATCTATTGCCTGAAAATATATTCCATCTCTATTAAATTCCCTTCACAAAAATATATTATGGAACACACTAGAGAAATGGTAAAACGGCCATTTCCTATCTCCACCAGCAAAGTACTGTCACGAAAAATCAGCTGCTTAAAACAGCTCAGTACAATTCATTCAAGCGCGAACTCGCAGCTTGAGATGTGAGCCGAATTCATCCGCCTTTCCCCCCAAAACAATATCATAGAACCTTCGACCCGATTCCTTATCATATTTTTTTAAAATAAAGAAACAACTAATCGGGTAACAGTTTAAACATTACTCCGCAACAACCCCCGACTAAAAATTCTCTCATCACGCGGAGCGTGTTAACTAGCGTGTACAAAAAATCGACCCGTACATTCCAGTCTTTAACTCTTAACTCCCCTTAATTAAAATATGACTTAACAGACTACACCGTCCCCCGGGGAAAAAAAATGATATGATCTTTTTTTTTTGAAACAATTAGATCGAAAAAAAAAATTGAGGTCGATGCAATCATAATATCTACACATAAGGATTACCCTATGTTTAGTCATGTTACCAAAAAAGAACAACAGAGGGATAGAAGTAAGTGTAAAGTAAAAAAAAGGAAGTATAGAAAGATAATGAGATAAGCATACGAAGATCAACAAATTTAAAGAAATATGAAGTATATCAGGTATAGACTAGCTAAGCTATCATAAATGAAAATTGAAAAGGGCAAATGAAGTACAAGAAGAATGAGCAGACAATGATATATCATGGTAAACAATAAGATACACAATGCATATTTATACCAAAAGACACATAACTAGTTACCATTTAAAAATAACATAATGTGCATGATAACCAAGTTAATAACCTTATAAAGTACCAAAGATAAACTTATTATAAACATCAATTAATAATATCGCTATGCGTAGTTACCCCTAGCGCACAATCAAGCGCTGGGCAAAGAAAAAACTATTACAATGTCAGAGAGAATACCTTTTTCTAGTCTTCATATATATATATTTTTTAAATTGCATAATACCGAAATGTATTGTAATGATAAGTTAAGTAAAAATAGTATCATCATTACAATTGTCATATGCTCAAAGTTTATCAAAACACAGTATCATAAGAACAACATGGTAATGAAATGGTGCATTATCAGAACACCGTCATATAAAAATAATATGGTAATGAAATGGTGCATACACATTGTTGCAAAATCTGCGAGAATAAACGCTCAGTTCAGTACGATTTTAGGCATAAAACGATAATAAATACATTAGCCCGCTTGTGTCTGACGGTTGGCATCTTCGACGCCAGCAGCGCTGCTTTTTGCACAGTGCTAAGCCTATAGAACGATTTCACGGTAATAGTCTGACACGCTTTTGGTTTCGTTTTCGAGAAACACTACTAATATTTAACATTTGCCCGATCTGCTGCATACACTTTGTAGTCTAGCCTTATAATTAACTATTGGCGGAAGCGTGCTGCAAAATAACTATCTGAATTAACGCTTTCTGTCAACTTTAAAGCAAAATTAGTAGTAATCCTTACATTGTTTGGTAGTATTACACGATACAATACTAATTATTACGCCTATTCTTAACCCGCCCCGTCAACACCCCGCTTCGCTGACACAGTCTGCAACGCATATACACACACTGCGGAAAAGCCAGCCAAGGCAAAACCACGCAGACAATTTTATTTTCCTCCTAGTGGTAGCATTTCTGACGTAACTAAAACAAGTTAGTTATTTGAAACATACATGCTAGCGAGATGAAGGAGAGGAAAGATGGCGGTCTTGTGCAAAATTTTATTTGACGATTGACGATGACATAAATTGGAAATTTTAAACCATTATGTAGTTCCCCATAAAAATTATATGGTAGTATGACGTAGAGTTCGCTGAGTAAGAATGTACTTTAAATAATATGATAGTCCTAGAATTAGAGAAGTTATTGAAGAAATACTAATATCTACGGACACTCGACCAGACAGACTGGCGTTCCTGCTTATGTTTTTTTGTAACGTTAGGGGGACGCGAGCTTGGAAAAGAGGCAGGGAGGTACATTCAAATTCGTTTGGGTAAAAAGAGTATGACTGAAAAGGGGAGCGGTAGGAAAAATATAATCCTAAACGAAACACATTTTTGTATTGGGCATGACAAAAGCAGACTGGCCAATCGACCACCAGACGCAGAAATTGTTCGAAATTATTTTGGTTTTTCATTCAAACTGCTTTTGAATTCAAGTAGTCGAACGTTTCGATTGGCCAGTGCTAGTAAATATTAGCAAAAGGCTTTGACTATTCATTGCCAGTTGAACTAAAAATTTATTCAGATACGCTGAGAAACAGCTGTGTTAATTCTAAACTTAAATAAAGAATAAATTCACAGTCTGTGCAGTTCGGAGGAAGCTGAGGCCATTTCTTCACACAGTCAGCGTCATTTGTTTATATATTTCTTGATTGTGGTAAGGATATTTTATGAAATTTAATATGTTTGGTCCAACTACAAAGTTAGATACTGCTATTGGGAAAAAGTGAAGGACATGTCGGGAGCAGACATTGTTGAGTCCTCACATTAAACGGTATCTAACTGATGTATGTTGTTATGATTATGTTGTCATATTATTGTATTAGCATAGATTAGTAAGCCTCTGTGTTCAATGAACACTGTTTAACATGCCTGAAGCAAATAAATTTGAAAAGAAAAGAAGAGAATATCATAATAAAGGAAATGTGGTTACTCCACATTATTGTATTGATGAAAAGTATGTAAACGTACAATGGCGTATCTGCTATAAGGACCTGAGGTGTGGTCACAGCAAGGTGGGAGTCCTGTACAATTCGGGGCTAGTGCATTTGTAAGGCACGCGAGGCTGACCCCATACCCACGTAGGAAATTAAGTGTTAGAATAAGTGATCAGAGATAAAAGGCCAGGGTGTCCTTTTGTTGCAGAGGGTCTATGTTCCTGTTGCCGGCTGGTGACAGGAAACCTGCTGAGTACTAATAAACGCCAACCAGTCTCCAACCAGACTTATATGCTGTCGAAGATAACAGTAGGAGCTTTGGCGAGTGGTGAAATTGAAACTTTCTGCAACTACACATTGAAATATCTTACAACAAGGACTCCCAGGTAATGTGTTAGACATCTGGGGCATCTCTGACATTTTCTTGTGTTTCAAAACAATACACAGGACATTTATGGGGGTAGGATGAACTACAGCCCTCATTTACAGTGACTCTCCCTTTATATGAATAAAGTGAATTCTTTTAATATTTCCTACAGGAAAGACATATATATAAATACATAATAACTTTTTAGTTATTGGGCAAATTGTCCCAAAATTTTAATTGTTCTTTTCTGTAAACTATATTGTCCTTATTTTCAAAGACCTGTCCACAAGCTATGAATGGACAGGCAAAATAAATTGTAAAAAAAAAGATTTGTTCAAAGAAAAACTTAACTGCTAGTTTTATTATCTTCTTTATAGAAATTTAAAGTGTTTGACTGTTGTGTACCATCATTTCATTTCTCCCCTAGACACTAGGTACACCATACACCATACACTAGAGCAAGAATAGTGACCGCGTGAGACCTACGGAGGTAGCGGTAAGTTCTCTGCACATAATTCATCATCATCATTTATAGAGTCAGAGACCTACATGTGCTTGACCTCACACGGTTATAGCAGACACCTTTTCATTCTTTTAGGATACCATCATAACCTCCCCAGCAAAATCAACTTTGCTACATAAATTGGTAGGCTTGTCCGGGCATCTGAATTTCTCTTAGTACTCCATACATCGGGGTCTGGGATTTAGCTTTAACTACAGTCTAATTTTCCCAGGGAATCCCCATATAATATTACCCAAGATTGGGGAAGTGAAGAAAGTGTGAGAGCCCAGATTTAATTAAATAAATTTATAATTAGTTAAAGATTTAGTTAGAACATTTTATATTTATCAGAATGGCAGATCTGGCCAAGTTTCGCTCTGCGGCTGTACAGACTGCTAAAGAGATGGGCATGGATGGACCAGAGTTGGTTCAATATGTGACGGTAGAATGTGACAAATTTATTGAACGAGATAGGGAAGACAGGAAGTTATAAGCAGAAAGAAAGTTAGAGGCTGAAAAAGAAATTAAGAGGCTGCAGATTGAGGCTGACAAGGAGGCTAGGGCATTGGAGGCAGAAGAAAAACGACTGCAAAGGGAGGCAGAAGAAAAAAAGATTAACTGCCGAAAGGGAGGCAGAAGACAAACGACTGCAAAGGGAGGCAGAAGAAAAAAAGATTGACTGCCGAGAGGGAAGCAGAAGAAAAAAGATTACAGAGGGAGCATGAGATACGACTAAGGGAGTTAGAATTGCAAGGCCATGCTCCTGAAAATGGTGCCAGCCCCTTTGCCTCAGATGCCACTGCTAGACAGGGAGCCTCAACCTCAGCTATGGGTTTTCATGTAGACCATTTTGTTGAGAAAGACGATGACGTCGAAGGGTATTTAAGCAGGTTTGAACTTTTAGCCACTACTTATGGGTTAGAAAGAGAAAGATGGGGGGTAAAGTTGTCTCAGGGACTTCGGGGAACAGCTTATGAAGTGTTTTCCAAAATGAGCAGGGATGACCAAGACAACTATGATATGTTGAAGCAAGCTCTTCTGTTAAGATACGAAAAGAACGGAGAGTTTTATAGAAAGAAATTTAGGAATGCCAGGCTACTGTCGGGTGAGACCTATCACCAGTTCTCCACCCGGTTGGAAACGTATATGGAAAAATGGGCTACTTTGGGGAAAACCCAAGATCTCAAAGACATGATACTTATTGAACAAATGAGAGAGTCCATGGCTCCAGACATAAGAAAGTTTCTCATGGAACAGGGTGCGGAGAGGCTGGGTGAGATAATAAATGTCGCTGAAAGGTATCAGGCAGCCCAGGCAGAGGTAGCTGGCACAAAGAAGAAACAAATAGATCAGAGTAAGGCCCCCCAAAACCATAATAAATTCGATAATAGAAATAAGCAGAACTTTGATAGGCATCGAAATGAGTTTAAGAATAGACCCTCACAATTTAATGATAGAAGGAATGATGAAAGAAAACCTTTTAACCAAGGAAAGAGGTATTGTAAAAATTGTCGGATGGACAACCATAACACTGAAAATTGTAGACGGAAAACTCCAAGTTTCGCTGCCATGAAAACGGGGAAGAAGGGAGTAAAGGTCAACTCTATTGAACAGCAGGAACCTTACCACCCCCCAGTGTTATAAGATGTAACATGCAATGGAGTCACCATAAGGTGTTTGTATGATACAAGATTAGATTATGATTCAGTTGTGAGTTCTCACCTGGTGCAGGCAGATCAATACACCACAGAAACAGTGGAGATCCAAGCTGCAACCAAGGACGTAGCGACCATGACACTTCCCATCGCCAGGATAAATGTGAAGACGCGATATGTGGAAGGAGTAATCAAGGCAGCAGTGTTAAATGACCCAATCTACCCTCTGATATTGGGGTGTAGATATGTCTTCTTGGGAAATCCCAAGAGACCAGTGATCATGGCAACAGTCCAGACACGATCACAATCCAAAAAGGAAGAAGATGAACCCATAAATACTCATCCAGAGGAGATGAGAAAGGCACAGGCTGAAGATAAGTCACTGAAGCCGTGTTACAAGAAACTCCCTAAGAGCCATACTCCTCCTAATAAAGGAGAATTCTATATGACGAATAAATTGCTATACAGGAAGGCCGGCACTGGTTCAGCTGGTCACGCACAGCTGGTCCTTCCTAGTTCATATAGGGAGAAAGTAATGGAGTTAGGTCATACTATCCCCTTTAGTGGTCACATGGGGATTAGTGCAAAAGGACAGCGTATAGCTTGTCATTATTTCTGGCCAGGGATAACGGAAGACATTAAGAGATATGTGAAATCCTGTCCCGAATGCCAGAGAGTAGCTCCAAAGCACAGGACTGCTCCAGCAACTCTTGGGGAAATGCCCATAGTAGGAACACCTTTTGAGAGAGTTGCAGTGGATATTGTGGGACCTCTCACTCGGACCAAGAGGAAGAACAGTTACATCCTTACTCTGGTAAACACTTGTTCTATGTGGGGAGAGGCGGTAGCCCTGTCATCAATCGATTCAAAACATGTGGCAGAGGCATTACTTACGATATTCACAAGGTTAGGATTCCCGCATCAAATCTTGACTGATAATGGCTCTCAGTTCAAGGGGAAGCTAACTGAAGAGGTTTTCAGGTTGTTTCAAGCCAAACACTTTCATTGTAGTCCGTATCACCCCAAGGGAACGGCCAGGTAGAAAGGTTCAATGGGACTCTCATTTCTATCCCGAGAAAGCTGGCACATAAGAAACCTGAGACGTGGGACCACTACTTGCCCGCCGCATTGTTTGCCTACCGGGAAGTACCACATAATTCAACTGGAATGGCACCCGCAACACTCCTATTTGGGGGGCCTATAAAAGGTCCGTTGGAAGCTCTGTTAAGGACCTAGACAGATGAGAAGGCAGAGGAGACTGTTACCTCATCATACCAATATGTGAACGAACTGACCACTCGTTTAAAAACTAGTTGGAAACTGGCAAATGAAAATTTGAGACAAGCCAGGAAAAAGCATGCTGCTTATTATAATAAGAAAGCGAAGGATAAAGAACTTGCTGTAGGGGAGAAGGTACTTCTTCTATTGCCAGGCAGCAACAATAAACTTCAGATCGGATGGCGAGGGCCATATACAGTTTTGGAAAAGGTATCCAGAACAAATTATAAGATAGACAAAAAGAGAAAGGAGAAAGTCTATCATGTGAACCTTTTGAAGAAATATCTGGACAGACAAATCCAGGAGGGAACACATTTAATGGCCTTGTCTATTGCAACCGAGATGAAGAATGAACCTCTCTCCTCGGTTGAATATCCAATGAAAACCAGTGAAACGTTTGCACAGGTGAAAATCAGTAATCACCTGACAAAAGGACAGAAGGAGAAGGTTTAACAGGTCCTTGAGAAACATACAGATGTGTTAACGGATAAACCGGGGCACACAAATTTGTTGTCATATGATATGAAACTACTAGACCCAGCACCCATCTGTATGAGGCCCTATTCTATTCCGTTCGCTAAGGAAAAAGCTTTGAAAGAGGAGATTGATTATTTGTTAAAAGAAGGGATTATTTCTCACAGTGAGTCTCCTTACAGTTCCTGTGTGGTTTTGTTGCGGAAACCATCAGGAGAACATAGACTGTGCATAGATTACAGGAAACTGAATGCTGTCACAGAAGGTCAGGTGGATCCATTACCTGATACTACTCAACCTTTTGCCAGGTTGAACAAGGCAAAATATTTTTCTAAGGTGGATCTTAGCAAAGGCTATTACCAAATTCCAGTAAAGCCTGAGGCTCGACCTTATTTAGCTTTTAGCACCTCGGAAGGTCATTATGAGTTCAACATGTTACCGATTGGTTTGAAAAATGCCCCGAGTGTGTTTTCTGGGATGATGCGAAAATTGCTGGATCCCCTGAAAAATCCATGTATTTCGAATTTTATGGATGATATCCTCATTGCTACGGAAACATTTGATTAACACGTTACCTCTTTGAAAATGCTGTTTGATTGACTCAGAGAGGCTAACTTAACCGCTAGGCCAACAAAATGCTGTATTGGTTGTAAAGAGTTGGAATTCTTGGGACATACGGTACATCAGGGTAGCATGATCCCTGATCCCAAGAATCTAAAAAAATTAAAAAGAGCACCTAGACCACAAACAAAAAAAACATGTGCGATCTTTCGTGTCTTTGTGTGGTTTCTACCAAAAGTATATCAAACATTTTAACTCTATATGTGCTCCTCTGACGGATTTAACTCGCAAAGGTCAACCTGATACTATAATTTGGTCAGCACAGTGTGAATTGGCTTACCAGGAGTTAAAAGAGAAGCTTACAAGCAGGCCAGTGTTGCAATTGCCTGACTTGACTAAAGAATTCATTGTGAGAAGTGACGCAAGCAATGTGGGCCTGGGCGCTACATTGTTGCAAAGGTCCTCCTCACAAGATGGGAAATTGAACCCAGTTGCTTATGCTAGCCGCAAGTTGAACATGGCGGAAAAAAATTACTCAACCAGTGAAAAAGAATGTCTCGCTTTAATATGGTCTATAAAGAAATTCCAGATTTATTTATATGACAGGACATTTGTGGTCCAAACGGACCATTCACCCCTCGTGTTCTTGTCACAGGCCAAGAAAGAAAATTCCAGATTATTGAGATGGTCTCTCTTGTTGCAACCATACTCATTTTTAATAGAATACATTCCCGGGCCTTTGAACGTTGGCGCAGACTTTTTGAGCAGACATCCTTATGATGAAGATCAGAAAAACGAGTAAGACTTCATGGAGCTAAGTTATCTCGCATATTATAACCTGCAAATGAATGTATGTTTTAGGATGGGAGGTGTGTAGCAAAATCTGCGAGAATAAACGCTCAATTCAGTACGATTTTAGGCATAAAACGATAATAAATACATTAGCCCGCATGTGTCTGACGGTTCGCTTCTTCGACGCCAGCAGCGCTGCTTTTTGCACAGTGCTAAGCCTATAGAACGATTTCACGGTAATAGTCTGACACGCTTTTGGTTTCGTTTTCGAGAAACACTACTAATATTTAACATTTGCCCGATCTGCTGCATACACTTTGTAGTCTAGCCTTATAATTAACTATTGGCGGAAGCGTGCTGCAAAATAACTATCTGAATTAACGCTTTCTGTCAACTTTAAAGCAAAATTAGTAGTAATCCTTACATTGTTTGGTAGTATTACACGATACAATACTAATTATTACGCCTATTCTTAACCCGCCCCGTCAACACCCCGCTTCGCTGACACAGTCTGCAACGCATATACACACACTGCGGCAAAGCCAGCCAAGGCAAAACCACGCAGACAATTTTATTTTCTTCCTAGTGGTAGCATTTCTGACGTAACTAAAACAAGTTAGTTATTTGAAACATACATGCTAGCGAGATGAAGGAGAGGAAAGATGGCGGTCTTGTGCAAAATTTTATTTGACGATTGACGATGACATAAATTGGAAATTTTAAACCATTATGTAGTTCCCCATAAAAATTATATGGTAGTATGACGTAGAGTTTGCTGAGTAAGAATGTACTTTAAATAATATGATAGTCCTGGAATTAGAGAAGTTATTGAAGAAATACTAATATCTACGGACACTCGACCAGACAGACTGGCGTTCCTGCTTATGTTTTTTTGTAACGTTAGGGGGGACGCGAGCTTGGAAAAGAGGCACGGAGGTACATTCAAATTCGTTTGGGTAAAAAGAGTATGACTGAAAAGGGGAGCGGTAGGAAAAATGTAATCCTAAACGAAACATCTTTTTGTATTGGGCATGACAAAAGCAGACTGGCCAATCGACCACCAGACGCAGAAATTGTTCGAAATTATTTTGGTTTTTCATTCAAACTGCTTTTGAATTCAAGTAGTCGAACGTTTCGATTGGCCAGTGCTAGTAAATATTAGCAAAAGGCTTTGACTATTCATTGCCAGTTGAACTAAAAATTTATTCAGATACGCTGAGAAACAGCTGTGTTAATTCTAAACTTAAATAAAGAATGAATTCACAGTCTGTGCAGTTCGGAGGAAGCTGAGGCCATTTCTTCACACAGTCAGCGTCATTTGTTTATATATTTCTTGATTGTGGTAAGGATATTTTATGAAATTTAATATGTTTGGTCCAACTACAAAGTTAGATACTGCTATTGGGAAAAAGTGAAGGACATGTCGGGAGCAGACATTGTTGAGTCCTCACATTAAACGGTATCTAACTGATATATGTTGTTATGATTATGTTGTCATATTATTGTATTAGCATAGATTAGTAAGCCTCTGTGTTCAATGAACACTGTTTAACATGCCTGAAGCAAATAAATTTGAAAAGAAAAGAAGAGAATATCATAATAAAGGAAATGTGGTTACTCCACATTATTGTATTGATGAAAAGTATGTAAACGTACAGTGGCGTATCTGCTATAAGGACCTGAGGTGTGGTCACAGCAAGGTGGGAATCCTGTACAATTCGGGGCTAGTGCATTTGTAAGGCACGCGAGGCTGACCCCATACCCACGTAGGAAATTAAGTGTTAGAATAAGTGATCAGAGATAAAAGGCCAGGGTGTCCTTTTGTTGCAGAGGGTCTATGTTCCTGTTGCCGGCTGGTGACAGGAAACCGGCTGAGTACTAATAAACGCCAACCAGTCTCCAACCAGACTTATATGCTGTCGAAGATAACAGTAGGAACTTTGGCGAGTGGTGAAATTGAAACTTTCTGCAACTACACATTGAAATATCTTACGAGCCGCGCTAGCGTAGTGGTTCCAACACCGCTCTGGCGACCGGGTGATTCAGGATCAAACCCGGGCGACGGCATTTGAGGATTTTTCGTCGACCGGGATTTGGACTGGATTAACTCGAGACCTGGCGAGGACATTTGAAGAAGTGTCGTCGACCAGGGATTTGCGGCTCCTGATCCGACCCAGCTGTAATGGGTACCTCCGAAATCGGAGAGTATTTGCCTGAATGGCGAGGGACACCTGTCTCTGTACAAGAAAAAGGGATACTCACGTAAAATCAATGTCAGGTTAGACATTAAAAAAAATAATAACCTGAGATTTCGCCTCGAGTATTAGCGGGCGTACGAAAAAAAAAAAAATCTTACAACAAGGACTCCCAGGTGATGTGTTAGACATCTGGGGCATCTCTGACATTTTCTTGTGTTTCAAAACAATACACAGGACATTTATGGGGGTAGGATGAACTACAGCCCTCATCTACAGTGACTCTCCCTTTATATGAATAAAGTGAATTCTTTTAATATTTCCTACAGGAAAGACATATATATAAATACATAATAACTTTTTAGTTATTGGGCAAATTGTCCCAAAATTTTAATTGTTCTTTTCTGTAAACTATCTTGTCCTTATTTTCAAAGACCTGTCCACAAGCTATGAATGGACAGGCAAAATAAATTGTAAAAAAAAGATTTGTTCAAAGAAAAACTTAACTGCTAGTTTTATTATCTTCTTTATAGAAACTTAAAGTGTTTGACTGTTGTGTACCATCATTTCATTTCTCCCCTAGACACTAGGTACATCATACACTAGAGCCAGAATAGTGACCGTGTGAGACCTAGGGAGGTAGCGGTAGGTTCTCTGCACATAATTCATCATCATCATTTATAGAGTCAGAGACCTACATGTGCTTGACCTCACACGGTTATAGCAGACACCTTTTCATTCTTTTAGGATACCATCATAACCTCCCCAGCAAAATCAACTTTGCTACACACATGAACCTACATACTATCTTAAAGAAGTTATATCATATCCTAATACAATACTATCTAATATACTATACTAATATACAATATTATCTACTATCCTAAATAAGTTACATAGAAAGGACAATTGTAGTAGTCTTGGACCATCCCATGCACCCGAAGATACCAAAAACATCTAGTATGGCGACAAACTGCCGACTGGTTTCCCTGGAACAGCAATCAATATAGCAGCTCTGACTTTCATCGCAAAGCCGTCGCTGTGAAAAAACACAATGAAAATCTCTGTTTGGTAAAGGTAGGAACTCATGAAACACAACAGTCAAATTCAATTTTAACCCTATCAAATGTGGCCGTGTAAACTTCCGACCCCTGTACAATGTTAATCAAACCTTCCTCCGTTACACAAAAAGGGTAACAGAGAAAGTAGCACAGTCTAACTTGGAATAATAATCATATAGAGTGATACAAGTGTCCGAGACAAATAGCAGTGTGCAATAATGTATGGTAAAGTTATGAATATACCAGACATCGACATCAATAGGCAAATCCATAAGATGGTAATAATGACCAAGAGAGTAATGATGGCTGACAGTCTGAGGTTTTGCGCAAGACAAAGAAAATGCAGTAGACAAAGACGTACATCTTAAAGGCTGTACTGAAGTCATAGCCTGTGTACAGGGCAAAGAAAAAAGTAAGAAAGATATAATAAAGATGTAAAAGCATACAGTAGTAAACTTGGACCTACGTCGAAGTTTAAAAGAAAAGCAGTAAGTACGACAAAAAGTAGTAAAAGACGAAGATACTGAGCTAACCGGTCCAGCAAGAAAGCTAAAGAAACTCACAAGGTATATGTATGTACTAACAACTAAGTCCGTACATGTGGCAAAGAAAACACTGGTCATTGCAGCATAGAAGTTGCAATCAACGTGACTGGATGTAGATTCAGTCGTAGCTATAAAATTAGTGTGTGTATCAGACAAAACTGAAGGATCTTCTTCTATAATAGTAGTTAAAGAAGAGTCAAAGTTAGAGTAACGACGTACTGAAGTATGTCGCACTGGGCTAAAAGAAGCACCAAAATCAGCATGATGAACAATTGCATCATCCATACTGCAAGATTTTCCCAAATTAGCAGAATGTATCACGTTAGCAGAATGCACCTGGTGATAAGACCCTGGCATAGTCCCTACGGTGGAAGCAGTAAGGTTATGTTGCCGTTCCCAAGCAGTAATTTGTTCCGAAGTACAGACCTCCATACCATGTATCTGTCCAACAGTAAGGTCAGCGATAGGCGCTCTGAGCATATATGCATGTATATAATAATAATAAATAATAAATTCTTTAAGCACCAAACATGGCGCATAAGGCAGAAACCAGTGCTCTCCAGGTTGTACGTTGTGACGCCACTCCTCTTAGCTCTTGCACATTGTTTAATCCCAACGTTCTTCCTTCTCTTATTATTGTTCTTCTGAGTGTTTCTTTTGGTCTTCCTTTTTTCCTCTTACCTTCAGGAACCCAAGTGAGTGCCTGCAATGGTATTCTGTTGTTTTGCATTCGTAGGACATGACCGATATATGACCATCGTCTTTTCCTTATATAGTTGGAGACATATTTCTGCCTAGAGACTTCTCTTATTTGTCGATTAGTCTTGAATTCTTTCCAACTGATGTTCATGAGTTTTCTAAGACATTTGTTCTCGAATGTATTCAGCTTGTTCTCCAATGATTTTGTTATTTTCCAACTTTCACAGCCGTATGTTAACACTGAGATAACATTTGAATTAAACAGACGAAGCTTGGTATGTATATTCAATGATCGTAATTTCCAAATGTTAGATAATCTATTGAAGGCGCTAGCTGCCAAAGCAATTCTAGTATGAATTTCTCTTGTTGTGTCACCATCCTGAGTCATTTTACTGCCTAAATAATTGAAACTTTCAACTTTCTGTAGTTTTTCCCCGTTCAGGGTGATATTAAAGGTCTCGTTAGAAAAGTTCATAACTTTAGTTTTAGAGGCATTTATTTGGAGACCTATTTTAACCGAAAGATGACACAAATTATTTACTGCTTCTTGGGATTGTCTGGGTGTTGAACTTAAGAATGCTAAATCATCTGCGAAATCCAGGTCCCCCAGGAATTTTCCATTTGTCCATTTTATACCCAATTGTTCATTGTGGGTATAGTTTCTCATAACCCAATCAATAGCTATTCCAAAAAGTAGTGGTGACATAATACTGCGAATGTATATAACCAGTGAAAAATGGTGTGGCAATGTGGACTATGGCAGTCGGAAAAGTCTCAACTGCCCCACCAAATGTCACAAATTTCACCATTTTACCTGTAGCACAAGATGGATGGACTAGAGACTGTCTAATCCCAACAGTCGTGCATCCAGAATCAAAGAGAACTGAGACTGGATTATTATTTACAAATCCTTTATGTAGGGTAAGAAACCCTCTTCCGTCGTGTGCAGACAAGGCAGGAAGAGTAGTCGAAAGAGGAGGATCGCAACTCAAGGTGTTATAGCTGTAGGTTGGAACAAAGTTGTGCCCTCCGGGCACTGAGATGCTCTCTCGAAATCGAAAGCAGAGCAAGCAGTAGCATTAGAGACACTATTATCATTGTTACCTTGATCATTAATAAACTGGGGCTCTTGTTGAGCAGAGTTAGCATGACGATGCGATCTATCATTATTTGGAGATCTACCGTCATATCGCGATCTATCGCGACTATTATCTCTATTGGAAGCATTGTTATTTGCTCTATTGAAACTATTGTTCTCATTTGAACCCCAGTTAGCATAGTTACGATTACTATTTCCCCTTTGATCAAAATATCTATTCGATGGATTTTGTTGTCTCCGAGAAAAATTATTGTAGGGTTGATAATCTCTATTGTAATTACCCCTTCCAAAATTTCCATAATTGTTGGAACCAAAATGTTGAGGACCGTTAAATTGTCTCCAGTTCCTTGAAGAAGGAGAATTACTACGTGATGGACCCCCTTGGTACTGTCCAAAATCACGATTATCTCTCCTACCAAAATTGCGATCCGCACTTAGAGATCTACGGCGCAAATTAGGACCATATGGTATTGCTGAAGCCACGGGTAAACCTTCTCTGACCTCAGAGTAGCCAACAGTCACATTTGGGTGTGCAGTAACGTATTGGCGACAGTATTGTTCCATATCTTTCAAGTTTGTAGGTTTTCGCTCATGTAAAAAAGAAAGAAAAGAAGCGTTTACAGACGACATGACTTTGTCGCGAAGCAATAAGTCCATAAGGGCTTCATATGTGTGTTCAGTTTTAGAAAGTTCAATCCAACGTGAAAACGATAGACGTATATTTGCTATGAAGTCTGAATAATCTACCCCAGTCTCCGGTAACAGAGTCTTAAAGCGCAGACGATAGCCGTCTTCGTCAAGTTGGTATTTCTTCAATAATTCAGCCCTGGCCGTATCATAGTTATTTTTGTCAGGCCCCTCCAATCTACTTACAACATTCATTGCATCACCCGTAAGTAGGTCCATAAGTCGTGCACAATATTCCGACTTGTCTATTTTCTGAGATTCACATGAAAGTTAAAATCTATTTAGGTAAAATGAAATATCGTCAGAGGTAGGATTAAATTTAGGCAATTTGGGTCTATAATAATGATTATTTACCTTATTAGAAGTTGTTTGATTGTTTGTCTCATTTTGTGTATTACCAATATTTACTACCTTTATTTTCTCAAGTTCCATAGATAAGATCCTTTCCTCGTGTAGTCTTTGGTTTTCTTCAGCTTGCATCTGAAGCTTTTTTTCTTCCATTTGCATTTGCATTTGCATTTTTTTCTCTTCCATTTGATGTTGAATTTTTCTATCTTCAGCCTCTAATTTCTGTTTTTCCATCTCCACTTGCTGCTGAATTTTTCTATCTTCAGCCTCTAATTTCTGTTTTTCATTTTCCAACTGAAGTTTTCTCTCTTCTGCCTGCATTTGCAATCTTCTATCTTCAGCCTCCATTTTCTGTTTTTTTTCTTCTGACTTCTGCGCCTTGGCATATTCGACAAGTGCGAATTCTTTTACTTCCTTAGTAGTCATACCAAGGGATTTCCCTTGTGTAATGAAATAATCGAAACTAGACATACTGCTGTATTTTACAAGATATGTAAGTAATGTAAATATCCAGGAGACACTCACTCTATCCCAACTCAGTGGGTGACAAGTCCTTGCTTAAGAACGTGTACAATTACATTTAACTGTTAATAATGTAATTAATTATCTATATATTTATTATGCATTATAATATTGACAGAACATGACAAAAATAGATAGTACTAACAAGGGTTACAAAGACAAGATATAAAGCACAAATGACAACGTTCGCAGAATCAACTAAACCTGAAAGCAAAACCAAAGAAAAAATATTGCAAAACAATGCAATGACACTGCGAAAAGTAAGCCAATACAAGCAACATTACAGTGTATAAACACAAAATTGTATAGAAATAAAGGATAGAAAAGAGAGGGATACACTCACAAACAATTTAATCAAAAGAAACAAAGGTACAGAGAAAAATATAATGACAACAACACTGAGACGTTTCGCCACACCTAAACAATTACTGTCGTGAGGGACAAGTAACGGTCTGAACCTCGGCAAGGTTTTTAGCCTTGAACCGGAATTACCGCTCAATTGAGACTCACAAACTAAACCCTATAGAACGCTCATGAAGGCCCTGTGTGACCTGGGATATTCCCTTCATAAGTCACCGCTCCAACCGCCCACATAAATATGAAACAAATAATATAGAATACGGGAAAGAGTAAATAGATTTCGCTCTGAGGAAGGCTCAATGTTACACCGAACAGTGGTACAGTTTACAAACAAACAAACCACTTATCTTCAAAAGGAAACAAAATCCCGGCCTCCGCAACAACAAGAATGGTGTACATCAGCTGTCACACAGTCCGAATAAATCCAACAATGATAGGTACTGGAACTTCTAGGTGACAATGGCATTCAGACGGAATGTCGACATCGGGCGCTGAAATCTTGTAAAACTTGTAACCTCGTACTTCCAGTAGAAACTTGCTCACGAAAAACTTGAACTGGTCACACTGTAGATCTTGTAGAACTGGAAACGCCGCACATCTTCACTTGATCTCCTTGTAGTTGGTACAATGTCAAACACACCACTGTATGTTAGTGGTTGATCTGGGGAATACTGTTCAAGTACTATAGATGAGATAACCCCATATCACTGGCGACCACTTATGTTACCGTTGGATTTGCGGTAACACCTTCTGCAGGCGGGATTGCTGGACAATGTTAATAAAAATATATATAATTTCGCTGATAAATGGCAATCAGCTCTAGTCGGGCTTACTGGTGGCCGACAGGTGTGTGACTATGTAGATAACGACATAAGCGAATGTTAAAGGGTTCTGGCATACCTGAACAGACTGAAATCACACACCACTGCAAACATAGGAGTCAGGAAATGTTCGGAACAGCTGTAACGTTTTAAACAGTTTATTGACGACACAGCAAACGTTGACATCAGAAACAACACACTGTCACAGGTTACTACGGGTATAAAATACGTGGCAAATGGCTGTAGCACATAGTATCAATAGACATCAGTATATTCCACCAGGATCAATTATCCATCAACGGGAACAACATCATGATAATTCTTATTAAACATCAGCAACTCTCTCAGTGCAATAACATCCGTGGGAACAATATCCATCAAAGGAAATATGAATCATAATAATAATGGCCGGTACAATCTATTGCCTGAAAATATATTCCATCTCTATTAAATTCCCTTCACAAAGTATATTATGGAACACACTAGAGAAATGGTAAAGACGGCCATTTCCAAGCTCTACCAGCAAAGTACTGTCACGAAAAATCAGCTGCTTAAAACAGCTCAGTACAATTCATTCAAGCGCGAACTCGCAGCTTGAGATGTGAGCCGAATTCATCCGCCTTTCCCCCCAAAACAATATCATAGAACCTTCGACCCGATTCCTTATCATATTTTTAAAAATAAAGAAACAACTTGTCGGGTAACAGTTTAAACATTACTCCGCACCAACCCCCGACTAAAAACTCTCTCATCACGCAGAGCGTGTTAACTAGCGTGTACAAAAAAAATCGACCTGTACATTCCAGTCTTTAGCTCTTAACTCCCCTTAATTAAAATATGACTTAACAGCCATTCCCCTTGTTGAGAAAGGATCCCAAAAGAAGTTAATAACCCAAAGGTCAAAGATTAGCACTAGGTTACAGAATAGACTATGAACAATAAGTTCCCCACTAAATTACTTCTCACTAAAGTACACAAGTGTAGCGAAATAAAAAAAAGGAAGTTAGTACAATGATTGTAACAAAGGAAAATATTCTCTCTCTCTCTCTCTCTCTCTCTCTCTATCTCTCTCTCTCTTTCTCTCTCTCTCTCTCTCTCTCTTTCTCTCTCATACGTGACCACAAACAATCTCGCTTACCCACTCGTGGTGTTGAATCCCTTGAAAAAAATTACAATAGTTCCTGATCCTATACTGTCAAGTGGGTTGCCCAAATATGGCCCCAGTCCAGCTTATATATCGAATAATAATTACAAGTGGACGCCAAATTTGGTGGTTTAATTTTTCCTGGATGAAACAAGTGTCAACGCGAATAGCTACTGAAGCAAGACGTGCTCTGGACGTTCACAGTTGCAAAAGGAGAAAAGTAATTCCCGTATTGTTAAGCATCTGGTTGCTAAGACAAATGATACAATATGTAAAAATGATGATGGTGGTAAATCTTATCGGCTGGCTCTATGGTGAGTGCCGATTTTGAAACAGCGTAGCTTTCTGGATCACTCCGTTGCTACGGCTGTCCATCGTCAGGAATATATGTTCTTTCGTATGCCCAGTGGGCTGGAAAAATTGAATAAATAATTCTGGGTAAGGTACAGCCCAGTTACGATTTTATTACACAGCCCTACCAAAAAAAAAAAAAATTTTGGTGCCAAACATTTTACTCTTGATTGTACATAAATGAGGCCTGCTCAATCCAAATATCACATTTACTTGTCTGTAGCAGCTCTAGTTTTTGAGATACAGACATTTTTGTATTTCATTAATACAGGGTGACCCAAAAAAAAAAACAGGCCCGCGCGCGCACTGTCTGTGCGCGCGCGGGCCCGTTTTTTTTTTTTTTTGTGGGTCACCCTGTATTATTACAATATTTTCTATATAAAGCTATGTAAAAAAAAACTATTGCTGTCTAGTCCTTTCACAAAAGAAAACTGCTTGTTTACTCTCAGTTTCAGTTTTCCAAGCATCTTCCCAGAATTGCCTTTTTTAGATTTTAAGCCACTGCATGCATGTTAGTATGCTACTTATTTTATTACACTTCTAACAGAGAATGGCATCATCTTCAAGAAGAGCATGTTTTCTTTCACCGCATTTATTTTGTTATATTTGTGGAGAGTACATTTTCAAAGAAGAACATAGGAAGCATATTACTGTTTTTGTGAAAAAGACATACTTTGCTTACTTTAAAGTAAAACTAGGTGACCAGGACAAGTCTTGGGCTCCTCATATTGTTTGCAAAACATGTGTTGAACACCTGCGACAGTGGACTTGTGGGAAAAGAAAATGTTTAAAATTTGGAATTCCAATGGTTTGGAGAGAGCCCAAGAACCACTATGATGACTGTAATTTCTGTGTTGTGAATATTAAGGGAATTAATGGGAAAAAATTACAAAAAAGTGGAAATATCCAGATTTAGATTCTGATAGGCAACCTGTTCCACACGGAGATGACATACCAATTCCAACTTTCAGTCAGATTTCGGATTCCCTGCTAGAAGATGAGACAGCAGTGGCATGTGGAATGACAAGTGTCAGTGATAGTGATTTCGAAGATGATTTTTCAGATGCTCAACGCTTCGACCAGCTTGAACTAAATGATCTAATCCGAGATCTATATCTCTCCAATGAATCTTCAGAACTTTTGGCTTCAAGATTGACAGAAAAAAAATTACTGACTGCTGAAACAAAGGTTACATTTTATCGCAGCAGAGAGCAAGGTTTTATTCCATTCTTTTGTAAAGAAAACAACCTTGTGTTTTGTACTAATGTAGGAGGTCTTGTTAACAAAATGGATGTAAGTTATACACCAGATGAGTGGCGACTTTTCATTGACAGCTCTAAAAGAAGTTTGAAGGGTGTTCTCTTACACAATGGTAACAAATATGGCTCAATTCCAATTGCTCATTCTACTACAATGAAGGAGGAGTATGCTACAATAAGCACAGTTCTGGAAAAATTGAAGTATTTAGAACATAACTGGATGGTTTGTGTAGATCTTAAAATGATGAACTTCTTGCTTGGCCAGCAAATGGGATTCACCAAATATCCATGCTTTATATGTTTGTGGGATAGCAGGGCAAAAGATATGCACTGGACAAAGAAAGAGTGGCCGTTGAGGGATGAATTTGATGTTGGAGAAAAAAAAATTGTCAATAAGCCTCTCATTGATCGAAAAAGAGTTCTACTGCCACCATTACATATAAAGCTTGGCTTGATGAAGCAATTTGTTAAGGCACTGAACAAAGATGGTACCCGTTTTAATTACGTATGCAGAAAGTTTTCAGAATTGAGCATAGACAAACTTAAAACTGGAATTTTTGATGGACCTCAAATTAGAAAGTTAATAAACGATCCAAATTTTATTGATTCCATGAACAAAACAGAGTCCACAGCCTGGTCATCATCTGTTTTGGTTGTGCAAAACTTTCTGGGTAACTTTAAAGCAGACAATTATTCTGAATTAGTTGGAAACATGCTGTCGAGTTTTTGTGAACTTGGATGCAACATGAGCATAAAATTGCACTACCTCCATAACCATTTACATTTATTTCCGGAGAATCTTGGCGACTTTAGTGAGGAGCAAGGTGAAAGATTTCACCAAGATATAAAAACAATGGAAGAGAGATACCAGGGACTTTGGGATGCCCACATGATGGCAGATTACTGTTGGACCCTTAAGCGTGACTGTCCGGGCATATCACATTCCAGGAAGTCCTCGAAAAGATCCTTTTTGCGTGTTGACTAAACAAGTGCTAGTGATAAAGTTTTATTACATTTTTGGTAATATATGCACAGTAATTACATATAATATGAATGCAGACTAAAGTCAAAATGCCACTGATAGCACCTAACTCTAGGATTGTACATAACAATTGCCCTACTAATATGGTCATTCTTAGTTATCTCAAAAACTAGAGCTGATAGAAAAAATCTGATTACATTTTTGGAATCAGCAACCCAAAATTACACAAGAACAGCTATAAAATTTAAGGCACCAAAATGTGTGTATACCAGTGTTATTAATGTTTATTTTCTCTTGGGCCCAGCCGGTTCACGAAGGAACTTGGGACTTGTAGCCACAAAGAAGACACCATTAATCCTTCACTGAATAAATAAAGAGGACCGAACTAGCCTAAAAATCGAAGACCCAAAATAATAATAATGGTACTGGTAAGACCGCAGGCCGCTGGTTTTGATCAGGTGCTATATTAGGAAGAAAAGAACATTTCTGAAAAACTGCTACTATCCTACCCACCCGTAAGTTTTCCACTATGGCATGTCGGGAAAAAAGGGTATGCGCCCTCCCCCGTTATTGCCCGCGAGAAATGAACAGCGCACAAAGTCAATTGTTATTTAATTTATCCATACGCGCACTTTAAAAAAATCGCCTGTCACTACTAGCTATTTGTCGGCGTCTGTTGTTTTTTCACATGACATTAACACTAGTCACTTATATAATTTCACACAATGAAATATAATGCGAATACTATTCTGTCACTCATCCTCACGCGTAATAATCTCAGTTAGCTAAACCGTATCATCTTGTTGAAAGTAAAAAAAGGAGGTAAAGGATCCCTTCACACGCCCATAGAGGCATATTTGGAATATGGTGTTACGCCCATATTTTCTTTTGGGTGTTGGAAATTACACTGAACGACTGGCAAGAAAATATCTACGCGTTATGTTATTTCACTAGTTTTAAACGCTAGAGAATTACAGGGAATTAAAATGGTAAACTTAACACATTTTAACACTTAATCACAATTTCTATTACCATAAATCAGAAAATGAAATCCCCACGAGACAATTTAACACATTTAGCGAAGAATGGTTCTAGTCTGGAGTGTTTAGATTATCCAAGAATTTCTGAGCGACTCTAATAACTGAATTTGAGAGAGCGCGGTGTATATATACAGATCATGGTGTTATTATCACTAGAAGATGTTATTCTTCACACCCTCGGTATAGCAGAGAAATCAGGAAAATGCGTTTCCCGGATCAAAGGTTTGTTCGTTCATTCTACTCAGCGATGTTGACCGACATCAGAAGACTTGGCCGTGCACGGGCCTCTCTTAGATTACGTCCCCTTCCGCAGATCAGACATTTACCTCCAACTGAAACGTACGAACATCAAAGGTGGTCGGGAAAATACTATCGCCTATATATCTCTTCAAACAGTCCGTTATTTCCCCGCGCATCTGTCTAATGTCCGATAATTGGCAAATCGGCTCGCGTGAGAAACTCAGGTAAACAAACGTGATTCGCTCCCCTGTTAAGACTGACAGGTTGCGACAAGTTGGTAAACAACTCTGTTGTTATGTTCCCAGAAAAAGGGTGTGGATTCAAAGGTGAGTCATACAGACAGAAAATTGCGTGGTTTGGCTTAGCCAATGGTAGACATTAAATGGGAAAGCAAAGGCTGTCAGTTTACTGTATCAATATTTCCATTTATCGTCACAGTATTCTTAGTTTGATATCACTGTCTGTCCCTCCAACTTTGTCTATATTGCTGCCAAGATATGTGTACGACTCTACATCCTGTATTGGTGTTTCTTCAAGTTCCACCCTGTTATCATTACCCGCATTTATTCTCATTATTTTTTATCTTTTCCCTGTGTATTTTCAGTTCCAATTGCTGTGACCTCTCATCGAGTGTTTTCAATTTGTTTTGCATCTGATTACGGTTATTGGACAGAAGAGCCAAGTCATCAGCAAAATCCAGATCATCCAACTGCTTAGTCAGAGTCCACTGGAATCCATTTCTGTTGTGTGTTGTCGATGATCTAATTACCCAGTCTATTGCTAGTAAGAAAAGAAATGGAGACAAGAGGCATCCCTGTCGCACTCCTGTTCTTATCCCAAACGGTTCTGTAAGCTACCCTTCGTGAAGAACTCTGCATGTCATGTCTTCATTTGTTTTCTTTATTAAATTAATGATCTTCAGGGGAACTCCATAATGCCTCATCAATTTCCAAAGTGATTCTCTGTCTACACTGTCAAATGCCTTTTCGTAGTCCACAAGTCCGATGTATAGTAGTGAATTCCATTTCAGACTTTGTTTAACTATTATTCTCAAAGTGGCTATCTGGTCTGTACATAATCTGTTTTGTCGAAAACCTGCTTGTTCATCTCTCAGTTTCTTGTCTATGGACTCTTTTAATCTCTCAAGGATAATCCCGTTTAATACTTTTTTTGGCACTGATAGTAACATTATTCTTCTATAATTTGTGCACTCTTGTAAATTTCCCTTCTTAGGCAACTTAACCCAGATATCCTTCTTTCCATTCTGCTGGTATCTCTTCCTTTTCCCAGACTTTACCAAGTAATTTATATAACATCTCTGTAGCCGTGTCGATATCTGCTTTGATGGCCTCTGCTGGAATGCATCAGGTCCAGACGCTTTTCCTCCTCTTAGAAGCTTTATGGCTTTCTTTATTTTTTCCTTCGTTGGTCTTTTACCTTTAATTTGTAGCTCTTCTTCTGCTGGCTGGATGTCCGGGGGGTTTTGTGGAGCTGGTCTATTGAGAAGGTCCTCAAAATATTATGTCCATCTCTTCATTTGCTCTTGTATATTACTGAGCAGTCTTCTTCTTCTTCTCGTTCGCTGTTGTTTAGTAATGTCTACACAAGAAGTCCAGTTCTCTGGATGTATGTTGCTGTGGTTGAAAGTTCGTCAAGACTCCCAAAACAGCTTTGTGTGGATGTGCGTCTCTGTGGGCCAATGTTCAGTCCGCAGTTGACTAAGCATGTGGCAGTCTTGCAGGATATGTTCGGCTGTCTGTGCTGTCTGTCCACACGTACATATGGGTGATGGGACCAATCTCAGTCTGTATAAGTGACTGTTCAGTCTGTTATGTCCTGTTCTAATACGGAACAGGATCACGTTTTGTTCGATTAAGATAGTGATAGTTGTCTCTTTGTTGGTCAACTTTCCTCATGGCCATGATAAGGGTCTTCTTTTCCTTGAAGGTGATTGTTTGTTCTTTTTGTTCCCGTGTTGCTCCCTCTTTTGCTAACGTATCTGCTCTCTCATTTCCTGGTATGCCACAGTGTGATGGTATCCATTGTAGCACTACCCTTCTTTTGATATTTAATTCGCATAGGGCTTTATTTAACTCTGGCAGTTTATCACTGTTGACGGCTTGCAGAACTGACATTGCTTCGGTAAGGAATACAACCTGCTGAAATTGGCTTATTGTGTTATTTATTATTCCTGCAGCAATGCTTAAGACCTGTACTTCAGCAGAGAAGTTTGAACAGAATATTCCAGTAGGTGAACAGTTGGATTCGTTTTCTTTGTCTGGATAGACCACATAAACTCCTGCGCCTCCGTTCTTCACTGCGCTGGTTGCAGATCCATCAGTATATACTTGGATCCATGCTTCTCTGGGGTATGGTTCTTCAATCATGTCACATGCTGCTGTTTTCCTTTGGAGAGTATTCAGCTCTTCCGTGGGGCAGGTGGTAGTTATGGAGGTCTTAATGCTGAAATTTTGATGTTGTTCCCATGGGGTTGTGAGGAGTGTGGGAACTATTTCCTTAGTGATGTCTGGTAGTTCATCCGTGTATGTTCTTAAATCCCACCCCCTGCAGACCCAACAGTCCCAACTAAGATGGTTTGGCCATGTCTGCAGAATGGGAGAAGATCGGCTACCACAACAAGCATGGGAAACAAAGAGCCAGGATGCGCTTTCTCTGTTCCTCATATGTTGAAGCAGATGATCGGCAATCATTATATCAGTGCCACAGTTACACTTATCAGTAGTTCTTATCTTTAGCTTGTTTAATTGATGGTATCCCAATCTGTTGCGACCTGTGTGGAGTCTGAATACTGAGAACTTGTTTACTTCTGCTGAGCTGGTAATACGCATAATTTTTATTGTGGCCCGAATGTTTTGCTTCCCACTCACTCCTGAATCTGCACTTGTAAAACTCTTGTCCTCTTCATAAGTTAGAATTTGTTATTGGCGATAAATAACTTCAAAAACAAAATCTAGCAGTGCTTTATTCATAAAATAGAACACAACTACTTTATGATATGATCACGAAAACTCCAGAAAGTATAAAACAAAACAGCTACATAAAACATGATTCATTCTTATGAATTTTTTTAAAATGTCTCTAAATCCTTGATTGTCGTTGAATCTTCCCATCACATCTGCGATCCTGTCACGCCGCATCAGCGCAACACAGTTTGGAAACCACTGGTCTAGATATATATCTCTTTCTGTTTCTGTGCCATTACTTAATGGCAGGATGCTATTCTTCTGCTTTTCTTTTATATATAAAGCATTTTCTCAGGACAGCAATGGGTAATTCAAACATCTATAACTCAAAGTGAGATGCTAAGCGATACAAGAGGATTATATCGTTTACAAATTATGAAACACAGTGCATAACACCGCTATGTTTAAAATGTATGTTTCAGATTTTATCACATTGTTGTATCACATTACTTCGGGGGGGGGGGGGGGGATGGGGTGATATTCTAAACACGTTCTAACGGAAAAAAAACTATACGCCAAGATTTGTTAAAAATCACTTCTTGTTAAATAGCATGCAAGTTCGTTTTGTTTTAAAGGGCATGAGAAATTAGAATGCAGAAGCAGGGAAGAGAAATGCATGATCTGCAAAATTTATCTTTATTTAAGTAATCTCAGTTTGAAAATACATGGGGAAAATAAATCATATTATTAAAAATACTATTTATTTAGGGAATAATATGAGTTTATGTCTGCCATCAATGGTACCTATACCTTGTAGCGGTATGGCAGCTTGCGTACCCTGACAATCCCCAGAGCTATGCCAGAGGGAGTTTTACTCCTGGTAGGTTCAACCAAGCTGGACTGGTCTGTGTGGGTAGGGGTCAGACAAAAGCTGGTACCCTGGTCCTCCAGGTTGGGGGTTTTAGCATAGGGCTGACACCCCTGTCTATGTAAAAAAAATAATGAAGTTACGGAAACAACATCAAATGAACAAACTTTGCTGCGGGATGGACATTCGGAGTCTGTGGCTCGTATGACTGTCAGTGGTGAAAGCCGAAAGGAAGCCACTGACATGAAAACGGATGTCCTGACCGCAAAACAGGATACAAGAATAGGATTTTGGAATGTCAGGACAATGTACGAGACAGGTAAACTAAGACAGGTCACGGCAGAAATGAGAAACTATAGGTTACACATCCTGGGGATAAGTGAGAGCAGATGGACAGGGGCAGGAAAAGATAAAACAGCAACAGGAGAAACAGTACTTTACTCTGGAAGAGAGGATGGACAGCACAGTGAAGGCGTAGCCATTATTCTACAGAAAGGGATAGAAAGGACATTACTGGAATGGAAACCCATCAACAACAGACTGATACGATTGAGATTGAGAGGGAGATTCACCAACACTACAATAATACAATGCTACGCACCAACGAATGATAGCGATGAGGAGGTCAAGGATGAATTCTACCAACAACTGCAGAAAGAAATGGAAGACACACCTAGATATGATCTTGTTATAGTAATGGGAGACCTCAATGCGAAAGTTGGTACACACAATACATATAATGAAAGAACAATGGGGAAATGCGGTAGCGGAACAGCAAACGAAAATGGGGATAAGCTAATAAGTTTCTGTAGCATTAACAACCTGGTCATTGGAGGAACACTTTTCCCACATAAGGAAATTCACAAGTTAACATGGGAATCACCAAATGGTCGGGACAGAAACCAGATAGACCACATCATGGTTAACGGTAGATGGAGACATGCATTACAAGATGTGAAGGTAAGAAGAGGTGCAGATGTGGGAAGTGATCACCATTTAGTAGTAGCAAAACTGAAAGTGAAACTAAGAAGGGCTGGACCAACTGTAACTACACAGAAAAGGTTTGACATCAGCAAATTGAAGGACCCCCTTACCAGAAAAGCTTTTGCGGCCGACATTAAGAAACGATATCAATTTGCCAAAAGCCAGGAAAAGACATTGACTCATGATATAGACCAGAATTTCAACACCATTTCAACAATATATAAGGAAAGTAGCAAATCATGCTTAGGATTTCAGGAAAGGAAGAAGCAAGACTGGATAACAACAGAAACACTAAACACCATAAAGATGAGAAAGGAAATGAAAAGAAAGAAAACAGAAGCGAAGTCCCCCAGGTTAAAGCAACTATATAGCGAACAGTACAGCCAGCTGGACAGGGAAGTTAAACGCCAAACCCGAGCCAACAAAAGGAATTTCCTAGACGATCTTGCAAAACAGGCAGAAGAGGCAGCACTGAGAAATGAACAAAGCACAGTATACAAAATAACTAAATTCATCAGCGGAAAACAAGGTGCAAACAATATTACATTAGTAAGAGATAAGCAAGGAAATCTCATCAAGACAGCAGAGGGACAGGAAACAAGATGGGCAGAGCACTTCGGAGAAACTCTGAACAAGGAAATATCAGAGACACAATTGAATGTTCCTGAGGCTGAAAACGATCTAGATGTAAATACAGACATTCCACGAAAAGAAGAAATCATCACAGCAATCAAAGGGTTAAAGAACGGTAAAGCTCCGGGCCATGATAACTTAAATGCAGAGCTATTTAAGACAGACCCTGAGCTAGCAGCAGAACTATTAGAACCACTATTTGCACAAGTGTGGAAAACGGGGACAACACCATCAGAGTGGAACAAAGGAATAATTGTCAAATTGCCCAAAAAGGGAGATCTTGCAGACTGCAATAATTGGAGAGGAATCACTCTTCTCTCAGTTCCCAGCAAAATACTAGGCAGGATAATTATACAGAGAATTTCAAAGGCAGTAGACTACAAACTGAGGAAAGAACAAGCAGGATTTAGAAAGAACAGAAGATGTGTAGACCATATATTCACTCTCAGGAACATTATAGAGCAGTGCTCAGAATGGCAAAGACAGCTTTACATAAATTTTGTTGATTTTGAAAAGGCTTTTGACAGCATACATAGGGACAGTTTATGGAAAATACTGAGGGCTTATGGAATTCCAAGCTGCATAGTGTCAATTATAAAAAGCCTCTATGCCAACTTTACGTGTAGTGTTGGGCAGAGCAACCTAACCTTCGAGGTGAAGACAGGAGTACGACAGGGATGCCCTTTATCAACCACTCTTTTTTTAACAGTCATAGACTGGGTGATGCGCCAGACAACAGAGGGCAGTCCAAGAGGAATAAGATGGACTACATTTTCTACATTGGAAGATCTGGAATATGCAGATGACATTGCACTGCTGGCACATTCACATCAACACATCCAGGAAAAAACGGATAGACTTAATAAATTTAGCCAGCAGGTGGGCTTGAACATCAATTTAAAGAAGTCTGAGGTCATGACGCTCAATGTGAGCAACCCTGAGCCCATATCAGTAAGGAATCAGCAACTGGTACAGACAGATACCTTCACATACCTAGGAAGCATAGTAACACCAGACGGTGGGGCAGGCAAAGACATCAACATCAGAATGAATAAGGCAAGAACAGCCTTCTTTAGCCTAAATAACATCTGGAAGTCCTCCCAATACAGCACAAGCACAAAATTAAGATTATACCAGAGTTGCGTGCTTTCTGTGCTTCTCTATGGTGCGGAATGCTGGAGAGTCACAGAGAAGGAAATGTCAAAATTGTCCTCTTTTCACACAACATGCCTAAGAAAAATTCACCGCATCTTTTGGCCGAATACCATCACCAACCAAGATCTGCTTACTCGTAGCAAGCAAGAGGACATGCACACCATCATAGCTGGCAGACGCTGGAGCTGGGTTGGTCATGTCCTCAGAAGAGACCCCAATGCCATCACAAGAACAGCTATGCTTTGGACCCCTGAAGGAAAGCGAAAGAGAGGCCGACCAAAAACAACTTGGCGGAGGACTGTGGAGGCTGAGATGCAAAGAATGAACCAGAGTTGGGGCACTGTACGAAGGATGGCTACCGACCGTGCAAAGTGGAATCAATTTGTTGTTGCCCTACAAGACGCCACTAGGCGTGATGGCCACTGACTGCTTTGACGGTCGGTGGTTAAGGATCGAAGAAGAAGAAGATGAGTTTATGTAAAATAAACTTTTTTTTCCAAAAGGGAAAGTTGCTGCCACGCTAGGGTGTCCATACACATCCATATAGAAATGGATGTGTTCCGAGACCCAAGAAGCGTCAGTCAGCTTTCACATGGACGGACCAGAGTGGTGGCTACCCCAGTCCTGAGGTGTGTGAGTATTACCTGTATAATGCTCCGGCACACACCGACCAAACTCCTCCCCAGTGAAGCGCCCTCGAACCATGCATGTGTTAAGGGAGGAACCTTACGCGACCCTAAGCTTTACAATTCCGTACACGGCCACCCACTGACTGTGAGGACCTCGACCACATCTCGGACTGTGACCGGCGAGGTCACGTGGTCTCCACATGCCATGGGCATCTTCACCAGTAACCAACCAGGTTTCCCCAGAAGGCTGAACGTAGGACTGTATATGCTTTGTGTTTATATATCAACATTTCTACTAGAGTTTAAAAAAGTGGGCGAGGTGGGCATGAATATGCACAAATATTAAATATTACGATTAACTTTAATATCTTATTGAGAGGTAATTAACTTTCACGTAAAAGGTTTTCCTCAATTAAGTAAAAAAATTGGACGAATATAATTATACTACAATTTAATATGAATATTTTTAATACATAAATTAGGTTATGGTTCGTTACAAAGAAGGGAAATAACTAAATTAATTACTAGTTTAATGATTATTTATAAGGGAAGTAAGTCATAAAGATTCATCTGCAAATGCTAAAATAATTTTTTTGCACAGTCATACATATTATTACATTAATATTTTTGTTTTACTGTAAAACAATTTTTAGTTCCTAACATGTCTTCTTTCATGTTGTCAAATTCACCTCTTTATCTAATTACTATAAAGGTGTAATCTAACATAGAAACACAGCATAAGAATATCATTTACGGATGTAAGGCGTCAAAACTCTTGGTCATGTCGTTCAACTAGCCCTTCACATAATTCGCGATGTTAAGAGAAAAAATATTATTAAACAGTATTCACTGGGAAAGGTCAATCGTATCTTACGCTGTACAACCCAATGTCTAGAATCCGGCTTTTGGCTAGGATCATGTGTCTAGACGCAGGGACCAGTAGTGACATTTATGTCATGAGGTCCTTTGTGTAAGAACATAGAAGACCACTACAATGACACATGGTGTCATTGGGTCTTCGTGTGTTGGGACATGTGGTCTTGACCAGAGCCGGGTTTGGGCGGGGACAATGCGACCTCATGCGAGGAAAAAAATATGCGACCTCAAGCGAGGAAAAAAAAAAAAAAAAAAAAAACACAAAAAAAAAAAAAGGGAAAGGTCAATCATTCAAAAAGTCTTGGCTGACCCTCGGTTACTAAGGCTTGAGTGACACCAGAGCAGAACGTTTGGCTATACCTTCAGAGCTAAATGCACAGGTTAAAAACATCAAGTAGTATTTTTAATTCTTGCATTTCTTCTTCGTTATAACTGTGACCGCTTGGCATACACTACAATTAATACGTGTTACAAACCACATAAAATGAGAAATAACAACGTTAAAAGCAGTTAAGACATTTGTGCACAAAATACAGTATCATGAAAAGTTCACGGCTTCGAGAAAAGCTGTCCCAGAACAACAAAATAGTAAGTGCATGTTTATTTAATGGACAGTTTTGAGAGAAGTTGCTTATCTCGGTTTTTTCCGTTGCTAGAATGAGAGTCGTGTGCAAAAAGTCGAAAACCTGAGAAAAGCGTGTGCAAATGTAGATGTTTGGTATCGTGTGAAAAATAAAGCATCGTGTGAAAATTGGCGGGAAAAAAGAGTGGGCTGTATATAAAGAAGAGACGTGGGCGATTGAGAGGGCTTGTACAGATTTTAGGATTCGTTAGGCGAGAGGATTTTTTTACAGAACTTCGTCTTTGAGATTATCAAAACAAGTTGTTTTTAACTTGACAAGTTTTGTTCAGGTTAGACAAGTATTTTTAAGTAGACAAGTTTGTATTTTAATCTATTGGATATATTATTCCTGTGGATTTACATTTTCATTTTTGGATACTCACTACTTTGTGTAAGAAAGACATAAGTACTTCACTATTGTGCCAATGACATTGCTGTTCCAAATCACGTTAATAAACTATATTTTATTTTTCTACATTGCTGAGTTTTCGTTGGAATATTACAGTTGGATACTTTTGACAAAACCATTATACGAGATTGCTTTTCACTAAACATAAAAAGGGTACGAACGAACTCTGGGAAGGAAGAATAAAATAAGGTCAAGAATTTCCATCTCAGGCGGACAGGCCTGTAACGTCTTGAACCAAGAAAACGTACAAGAGTTAGCGCACTTCAAAATATTTACCTGCGCTCAACCATTAACTGAACTGACCCGATCAGCTGACGGACACACACACATTCTTTCATTGATGTTGTAACCAGCCCGGTCACACGATACTAATTGATGCCGTGACCTACGCACAAATAACTGCACTGCCACATAACCACACCGGTCACAAAGTGTTGTGGGGGACCCACGAAGAGATATTCGTTAGTACTTAAATATGGGCGCGAAACATCTAGCATTACTACGGGCATGTTTTAGGCTGGAAACATCACACGTAAGGGTTGACATTCTACAAACTTCAGACGAAGAAGAAATAAAACATAAAAGTGAGCCTAAGAAGATAGACACGCAAAAATGCTGATCTTGGGTAAAATCATCGCGCAGACAAACACAGATCAATATATTTTTATGCCTGATCGATAAGAGAACAGCGACAAATATTTTATTTATCTGACATTATGTCTCAACTCTATAAAGGACACTGCATTAAAGAAATTTAAAAATACGATCACTATAAATTCAGGGAAACAAATTACACGCTTTAACAAGAAATACCAAAAGAGCGAATTTGTGGTTATAAAACCAAATATAAAAGTAAGCAAGCATACACCAAATTATGGATGAGGCACACCAATGTGGACATCGGCCAAATTTGTTATACATTTTAGTCAGCTTTACTAGTTAAAAAAAAAATAAAGGTAACACGCTCTGTGGGCGAGGTAACTTTCTTAGAGTATACTAAACCAGTGGTTCCCAACCTGTGGTCCTTAGACCACTTATGGTCCGCGGCGCATTATCAGGTGGCCCGCGGCTGCGTTATCGATATGGTTTTAAGTTCTTTGATTTTGCTCTGATCCTCCCTACGTTTTTAGTGCTATTAAAAACAAAACACAGAAACCGTTTGCAAGTAGACCAGCTTTGAGACTGTCTTTTAACTACTAGTGAGCGAGATGCAAGCACAAGGCTCCCATTGAATATTTTGTAAATTTAACCATTGAATTGTATGAATATATAGTGTTTAACCAATATGTATGTAACCATGTGTTACCGGGGCCCGAAAGGGGAGCAAAGAATAGTAACACTGCACCCTACCACGCATGTCGTAAAAAGCGACTAAGGAGGGTATGGGCATGGGGTTGTTTACCCCATCCCGTAAAAACTTCGCACATTGGGGTGATCACCTGCTTGCCAACCAATCTGATTACGGAAACAATGATAGATTGTTTGGTCTGTTTTTGTTCCACAAAGACGCCACTAGGCGTGGTGGAAACAGCGATAGATTGATCAATTTGTTGTTGCCCTAAGACGCCACTAGGCGTACTGGCCACATACTGCTTTGCCGGTTGATGGCTAAGGATGGAAGAAGAAGAAGAAGTATGTAACCAGTATGTATGTAACCAATAAATTGTATGTATAATTTATTTTTCATTACTATTACTTTACAATTTCCTTGTCATGTGGCAAATAATTAACAACTGTGTTATTGAATATAGGCCTATTTATCTATTGAATAAAAACTGTTAAGCGTTAAGGCATTGCGATATTACATATAAGCTGGTGGTCCCCAACTTATATGTAGTTGGAAAAGTGGTCCTTAGATGTAAAAAGGTTGGAAACCATTGTACTAAACGATCAAACAGCAAGAAAAAAGCACGTTAACCATTAACGTTAAGACATCTGCAGATTGACCTAAAGTACGTTTCAGAAAAACCAGTTGTTCAACACGACAGCGTCATGGCTGAGTTTAACTCAACTTTTTTTTTTTTTTTCATTTACTGAGTCCCATTTATTTTGAAACATTAAATGACATATTAGAAAAGGGAAAGTTTCCTACCAGTTTAAACCAGTCCAACATAAATAAGATATGCACGGGATGAAGAAGCATTAAAAAAAAATGTCGGACATATTTCTCTTCAACTTACAGGTTTGGTTTGGCTTTATGGACTATCTTCATTGCACACGGACAACTCTACCAGTCCTCCGATCTCCACACTTAGATCACACAAGGAGGATCTCAGCACAGTGCACGAACTCTATAGCACCGGCGAGGATCCAAATGTGTGTATATAGGAATCACACATTCCATAAATATTTTTGTGATGGGTAGGTTTCTATTTTTTTAATTAGTTAAATCTTTGTTGCGGTCTTTTTGATGGAGTTTCAAACGTCGATTTATTGGTTGTATGTTTTTCACCCTGGTCAAAGTTGGGGAACTATGTCTTAACTTTGCTGTGTCAGGTTGATTAGGGGTTATCTCCCTTTTTGGTTCATTCATTGTGTTTGACCTTTAGGGTCAAAGGTAAACAGTTCTGGGCTATGTGCCATGCGCAGTTGTAGAGCGCAAAATTAGACTTCCGTCAGGGAGAGTTGGGACTGGCTTCTGTGGGACGTGAATGTCCGTTGTATCCTGGGGAAGGAAAATCTTCGAAGTGACTGCGTTGTCAGTTTTCCCCAGTGATTTACTGTGCGTCAGGAATGACGACAGTGTTATTTCTTATGTTCTGAGGATTCGTTTCAAGGTAACACCGACTTTATCATTACTACGCATTCGTTTGCATAATTTGTTAAAGGCTTACCTAGCCTGTGAGAACAGCTCACGGTTCCTGTAATGCAGAACTTATATTTTGTGCTCAATATAGCTATTTAAGACTATTCGTCTTTATATGATCAGAAGTCCAGTGACGAAATTATATATGGTGGAAACCGCAGATTGGCGGTATATTTATACAAACATTATAGCAGGGTTTAGGCAACCTGCTTATGAAGAGTACACAGCTGACGTCATATTTAGGCCTGTGTAATGGCCACTATTCTACAGCATGAAAAGATGTAACTGCCGTGTTATGCCAAGTTGAACGACGGCCCTGGTAATAGGATTACATGGGTTAAGGGCTCGTCTTTAGTATGACGGAGTTATTCAGGTATCTGACGCGTTCAGTCAGGAATACCAAAGCGGCCATATGAACTGTACGTTAAAGGACATACCACTACTGACCATGCCCACATATGTGAATATTTACCAGCCTTAGAAGGCCTGATATGTACCAAGCCATTTCAATTAACATGATGTACATGAACCTGTTTACATTGACTGTTCCTGTGTAATTCTACTGTTAGTGCTGTGAATAAATGTATGAACTGATTCCAGTAGTTACAACCATCATTGGCTTCTGTATGAGTGTGACTGGGTGCATTGTATACCATATATGATCCTAAACTTATTCGCGTCTGCACACAACCGTGTCTCACATCATCATCATCATCGTACAAGGACCATGTATGCTGTCAGCGTGAGTGACCCAGATCTTCACCGCACCATTACACAGTTCAGGCGACATCGACACGCATACCTGGCCAACTACACATCAACATTTGCATCACGTGAAAAAAACCAACTAACATTACTGGTAGGCCAGTTCCGTGGGCTTTACGGCTTTAATTTTGGTTTCGACTACAGATTGGAACGATCAAGGTTTACAGCTATAAATAACACACATCCGTAGTACTCTACATTTCCAAGTTTTGGCTACACAGGACAGTTTAAATAGGTCATTGACTGTTGACCCACATAAACAGTGTTAGCATCTATGTGATAATGCTACATGAACCACAGTTGGTACAAGTACTGGAGTTGGCATCTAGGCAATATTGCTACGTGGACCACAGCTGCACACAAGTCGATTCCTTTTTGTAAACAGTACCGCTGGTTGTTTACACGTTACAGTCAACAGACTCTTCAACGTCCGAGCGTTCTAGTCACGTAGTTCGAGGTCAAGTATTTTTTGGTAAACAATACCGTCTACGAACTTTTTCAACATTGGGCTTCAAGTCTCAACTATTCATCGAGAAGGTCATAGTGACTTTATGTTCCTGGAGACCACTACATGTCATTGTGGATCTAACAATCATTGCGCGCTTGACATTGTACTCCCGTGTTGACAAAGAGCAAGAGAGTTACCATACTGTTATTTATAACTAAACTTTGTTTACAACACATTCCATTGATGATATTTATGTTACTTGTATTATTGTTGTGTATTTTTCTGGTGTTTTCAGCGGGATGGTTGGGAAAGGTGACTCCTTTAGATCATACCACGTAATAGAGGTTGTCTATTGAGAGCGTTTTCTGTAGGGATGGCAAATTTCCTTAATTGGGATTTGCTAGCGACAATTGTTGCTATTTTCGTTTAGCTGTGACGAGATGTGTTAGTGTTGTTTTCGTTATTTTTCCATTCTTTGATTTACGATTTGTTTTGTTTGTATCTGTTCGTCTCTCCTTCCTTTCATTTATTTCTTTACACCTTTTTTGTTTATAACAGTGTTGCCATTTGTCTTGTTTACTTTTCGCAGTCATCTTTACACGTTTTTGTAACATTTTCCTTAGTTTCGCTGTATTGTTTATTTGACTTCTGCGAAAGTTTTCGGTTGTTGTTCTGTATCTTTGTCCTTGTATTTATTATTGTCATACACAGTCTACATACATATACTTGGTCATGTATTATTATTATTGTTATTAATATGATACACTATTCATATTGAGAATATTGATAGAATACTATTATAAAGAAACAAGGTAACCATACAAGGTCTTTGACTAAGACTTGTCTCTCAAAGAGAGTGAAATAAACTGAACTGAGTATACAAGTCTAATATTGAAGACTTGTCTCCCATTAAAGTGGGATAAGGTAATTTTTTTTAATTTTTCAGGTTACTGATCTCATTAGACAAAATGTCTAAACTGGTATACTTCATTGGACAAGGGAAATCCCTTAGCAAGTCTGGTAAAGAATTAGAAGAATTCACGACTGCTCAATTCGTCATAGCATTGAAGTCAGAAGAAAAGAGACAAAAAGAGGAAAATAAATTGAAAGTAGAAACTGAACAAAAGAAGATAGATGCTGAGAATTTAAGATTGCAGATGCAAGCTGAACAAAAGAAGATAGATGCTGAGAATTTAAGGTTGCAAATGCAAGCTGATGAAAGAAAATTCCAGATGGAAATGGAAAAACAAAAAAATGAAGCTGCTGCTGAAGAAAGAAAACTTCAGGCTGCTGCAGAGGAAAGGAAACTTCAAGCAGAGGAAAGAAAACCTCAAGCTGCTGCAGAGGAAAGGAAACTCCAAGCAGAGGAACGAAAACTTCAAGCTGCTGCAGAGGAAAGGAAACTTCAAGCAGAGGAAAGAAAACTTCAAGCTGAAGAAAAAAGATTAGACAGAGAAGCCGAGGAGAGAAAGGAAAAAGCAAAAATGGAACATAATGAAAAACTCTTAGCTTTGGAGTTAGAGAAATTGAAATTGACAAATATGGGTGCTCAAAAAGCAACTTCGGGTACGACAAAGGACTTTGCTAGTAGGATCAAATTACCTCATTTCAATCCTTTAAAGGACAACATAGCGGATTATCTGGATAGATTTCAATTTTTATGCGATACGCATAAAATAAAAAAGGAAAAATATGTCGAACAATTGATGGAATTTTTTACAGGTGAAACAGTGACTACTCTAATGACAATAGAGGAACATAACAGAACTAAGTATGATGTTGTCATAGCTGCATTACTAAAAAAAATCAACTAAAAGAAGAAGATTATCGTCTTCGTTTTAGGACAATGTTGCCAGAAAATTGGGTAGATTTCTCTGGTTTTATTACAAAGATACGTCGTACATTTACACGATGGATTGAGTTGTCTCAAACTGAGAAAACATATGAAGGCCTAATGGACTTATTACTTCGAGACAAAGTTTTGTCATCTGTTAATGATTCTTTCCTTGCATTTCTTCATGAGCGTAAGCCCAAAAACTTAAAAGACATGGAGGAATACTGTTGCCAGTATGCCACCGCGCATCCTCATGCTACAGTTAGCAATTCTAAAGTGAAAGAGGAATACTGTTGCCAGTATGCCACCGCACATCCCCATGCTACAGTTAGCAATTCTAAAGTGAAAGAAGGGTTGCCAGTTGCTTTGGCAGCACCATATGGCCCTAATTTCAATAAGAAATTTCATGGTGCTCAACAAAACTGGAATAGGAAAAGTAATCAGAATTACACTCATAAGCAGAGTAATCCAACATATGAAGGTTCTTCTTCTAAGAACTGGAGACGAGATGGTAGTTCTCGTAATTTTGGTGGTAATATTTTTAGACACTATCGCAAAGGTTATCACAGTAAAAACTTTCCGAGCTTTTCTTCTCGGGATAACCATTCTCGACGTCAAGAATATGACGATGGTGAATATACAAACCGGGATTCAAACCGGAATGATAATTACAATAGGCAATATGATAACAATTACAGGGGAAATGATAATCGCGGTAGACCTAGATATAACAAAAGAAAAGCTTACCAACAGGCAAACTCTGCACAACAAGAGTTTAATGGAGCCTGTAATCAAGTAAATGATAGTGGGAACTCTAATGCTATCACTGGTTGTGTTTTCGATTTTGGGAGAGCAACTGAATGCCCCCAATGCTCAACATTGTTCGAGCCATCGTCTGTATCTACCTTAATTTGTGGTCACCCTCTTCCCGCTCTTCCTGCTACAGTTGCGCATGATGGGAGAGGATCTCTCATCTTGCATAAAGGTCTCGTGAATGATAGTCCAGTCTCAGTGCTTTTTGATTCTGGATGTACTACTGTCGGGGTTAGACAGTCTCTAATAGATAAACGCTGTTACACGGGAAAGGTGGTCAAATGTGTTACATTTGGGGGTACCATGGAAAAATATCTTACTGCGGTCATTAACATTGATACTCCCTTCTTTACAGGAGATGTCCACGCATGTCTTCTTCCTAATCCTATTTCGGATCTTATAATCGGTCGTATTCATGGGGTTAAGGAATGTACCCCGCAACAAATTTCTATTTGGGAGGAACAAAATATCCAAACGGTCAATGCAGTGGTAACAAGAGCCCAAGCTCTTATCCCTCCAACTTCATCTGATGATAGTAATGGAGTTGATAGCCAAGACGATCACTTGGTGATTTCGCATGACTCGTTTGTTAAACGACAAGAAGAAGATCCTTCTTTAAAGAAATTCTTCCTTCTCGCAAAGAAAGGTGATCCTAATCAGAATACGAATCACAGATCGTATATCACTATGAAGAATGGTATATTGGTACGAATGGTACAACACTTGGACAAGTCTATGCATTCGCAAATTCTTGTGCCTAAGTGTATGAGAGTCTTAATTCTTCAACATGCACACGATTCTCAATGTGCTGGACATATGGGTTTTTCCAGAACTAAGACTAGAGTCCTTGCGTCCTTCTTTTGGCCATTCGGGAACAAAGACATACGAATTTATTGCCGATCTTGCAAAATTTGTCAAGGGGTCAAGTCTAGAGGTCCTAGACAAGCTGCACCTAACCAGGCCGCAGATATTCCTATTCGGCCGTTTCAGAAAATGGCAATAGACATTATTGGCCCGTTTAAGATTAAGTCAGCCAGAGGACATCAGTTTATCCTTACTTACGTTGACATGTGCACGCGTTGGCCAGAGGCTATTCCTCTTAAAAGCATATCAACTGTCGATATGGCAGATGCTCTTTGGCTCATATTTTCTCGTCTGGGATTTCCCGGAGAAATACTATCAGACCACGGCACTCAATTAATATCGGACACTATGTCTCAGGTAATGGCTACTCTGGACATTAAAAGGTCTCTCAGTAGTAATTATCATCCAATGTCCAATGGATTGGTTGAACGTCTTAATAGGACACTAAAGAACTTACTTGGCAAGATAATGGAGGATCATCCTGATGATTGGGACAGGGTCCTACCTGCAGCTCTCTTTGCTTATAGAGAGGTTCCCAAAGGAACATACAGGATTTTCTCCTTTTGAACTTGTCTTTGGCGCGCAACCGCGCGGTCCTATGTCCTTGCTACACGATCTGATCACTGCCGATAATATTGACGATGATACACAATCGTCATATGAATATGTCATTGCCCTTAGGGAAAAAATTATCGAATCATGCAGGTTAGCTACTTCATCATCAGAATTTGCTAAAGAAAAGGCTAGGCGATTCGCTAATAAGAAAAGACGCCTACGTCAACTTTGTCCTGGAGACAAAGCGTTTGTCTTACTTCCCTCGAGGGAGAACAGACTTCTCATTTTCTGGAAAGGTCCATACACTATAGTCTCTAAAATTTCGGATGTCGACTATATTGTCGATGTTGATGGAAGGCATAAAACCTTTCATATAAATATGCTTACGGAATTTATTGAACGACCAGACTATTTACAGCCTATTTTCCAGGCGACGGACGAATCTCCAGTCCAACATGGTCATATCTCATCCCTGTCCGTTATACAGGATGAGGAAACTACTTTTTCTGATGTTAACTTACCTCTTCCCGTGATTCCACTTAATTCTACGGAATCATGGAAAAACGTTACCGTCTCTTCGAACTTGTCTTTTGAGGAACAGCGTCAAGTATCTTCTACGCTACAATCATTTCTGGATGTCCTTACCGACATTCCTGGACACACACATGTCATTGAACATGACATCATACTTACTGATCGTAATCCGATCAGAGTAAGACCATACCCTATACCTATTCATTTTCAAGCACAAGTCGAGAAAGAATTGGATGAAATGATTCAATTGAAAATAATTGAACCATCCACTTCAGCTTATTCTTCGTCGATAGTTATTGTTCGAAAGAAAGACAATAACATACGTCTTTGCGTTGATTATCGCAAATTAAATCAAGTTACGAAGACCTATGCCTTTATTAGATGATCTACTTATTAGACTTTCTAAAGCTAAATTCTTTACTAAACTAGACTTGTCGAAAGGTTATTGGCAAGTCCCTTTGACGGAACACGCCAAACCTCTCACTGCTTTTTCGACACCTAGGGGTTTATTTCAGTGGAATGTTATGCCTTTCGGGCTTATGAACGCCCCGGCAACTTTCGTGCGCATGATGCGACGAATTCTATCCTATCGTACAGATGTCATCGCATATTTAGACGACATCTGTCTGTTCAGTGATACTTGGGAAGAACACTATTTAGGTTTAAATGAATTACTATCTACTCTACGTGAGCATAGTTTGACTGCAAAATCCTCTAAAGCTTTTGTTGGGTTTAGTGAAATTTCTTTCCTAGGTCATCGGGTTGGTCATGGTCTGTTGAAGACAGAGGACCAAAACATTTCTAAGATATTAAATATCTCAGTCCCGAAGACAAAAAAGCAAGTACGTAGTCTCTTAGGATTAATACAATTCTATGGAAGATTCATTGATAATCTATCCTCCATTATGGCACCACTTTCAACGTTATTGAAAAAAGGTTCTCCTAATATGGTGCGTTGGTCCCAAGAATGCCAATCGTCATTGGATCAGGTTAAGAATTTGTTCTCATCTCATCCTATCTTAAGACTATCAACGATTGATAAGACTTTTGTCCTTCGTAGTGATGCCTCTTCCACTGGGATTGGAGCGGCACTAATGCAGGAGTATTCAGGAACTCTGCATTCTGTAATGTATATTTCTAGGAAGTTGAATGCGGCAGAAAGGAATTACTCGGTTTTAGACCGTGAATTGTTGGCCATGGTTTGGTCCTTTCTACAAAGGTTCCTTCTTGACGCGCATTTCATTATGGAAACCGACCAAAAAGCTCTTACAGATATGCAAAGTAAGGATTTGAAGAGCTCGAGATCTACTCGTTATGCGATTGCTCTTCAACCTTTCCATTTCACGGTGCGAGCTATCCGTGGTGTGGTAAAGTGGGATGTTATAAATATTTATAGGGGACTTAGTGTACTGACTGAGATCAGCTGTGAAGGTATCTGTATCTAATAGGTGTAGTGTTTTACAGATAACCTTACTTGCTACCACATTATGCCTCAGTCAGAATTATTCTGGAATATTGTGATGACTACGTTAAATGTCTAGGGTATGTATATGATGAAGTGTAAGTCACAACAACAACAGACAGATAAACAATTTAATTTATTCCACTACACTTGACAACACTGTGACACTCACACACATGTAACATTCTATAAGACTATCTTAAATGAGTCACTGGTAAATTTTCAAATATCAATATGTATTAAGTACTTTCATTAATATTTATGTCCTGATTCACTTACAAAATGAACCAGGAATCACAATCAATTTTAATTACAATTTATATGTACAGGATTTATCAATATGAACTTTGTAGTGACATATTTTATTAATATTATCATATGTGTGTCAGTTGTGTAGTAGTAATATGAGGTAATACTGGTTTTGTTTTTTCAAGCTATGTTGTTATTTGTCATCATGACTTCAAGTGTTTGTTTATCTTGTAAATGGTATGGGGAAAAATTCACAGTTCCTATCAATTTAAACACTGTATTTTCCCTCTGGTTTATTATAAAGTCAGATTTTGAGGGGGGGGGAGGGTGGGGGAGGGGGGCATAATGTTGAGCTCCACTGGCCACATAGGCTTATCTTTCGTGATGGCGGCAGGAAAAGACTCCTCTGCTCGATAGCCTCCCTGTGTTCTGGAGACACCTCACTGGTCACTATCTGGACCCAGGAGTATGCTGTCAGCCTCTAGGTTCAGCAAAGCTCCGACCAGGTGCTGCTCAATAGCTTTAGGACCACGGTCCCACAATTCATGGAATAATACACAGTTACGTTGACTGGCAATGAATATAGCACAATCTCGATCTGCCGATGTCCCAGGCTTTTATTTAGAAAAATATGCACTGGTGCTCAACGCACTGGTTCTGTAGTAAGTTTATTTGAACATGTGGTGGTGACCTGACGCCTCTGATTGACTATATTCGCGGGTCTAACCAATCGTGCCATGTTTACCCAATCGTTTGAAAAAAAGTACTCCTACTCCCGTTTCCCCTGACAACAAAAGATAGTATTTATAGCCCGACTAATCGTGTTTAGCCTTACATTTATTGCGCTCCAATCAAATCGGATTTAACATGGAGACCCATTTCCCGTACAATGGTGGGGTGAAAATCTGCCACTGAGCGATTCTGATTTTGGTGTTGTCTGACACCCTCACTATTTTCTTTTGGCTATAATTTGTCAATTCCTAGACTATTTGCGTAACACTCAACATATTATTTGTCAGCAAGTCCTAAGGAACCCAAATATATATATTTAATGGAGCCAATATGCATTTTCTTCTAGGATAGTTGTGCTATTACCACCTCCTCACTTCCAAACTTTAGGGTGTCTGGGTACTGTCATGTTTTCAAACGTAAACCAGTATAATGTCATGTTTCCTAATAAGCGTTTTTCAGGATTTTAAAACTTAACTCTGGTATGGGTAGTGTTTTTTATCACTGTCGATTTGAAAAAAACTAGTGCATGTGGCCTTACACGCGTGTTGGTAGTAATTGTATAGCGAGACGCGTGTTTAGTGTTGCATGCGTCCCTGCTTTCAGCCCTCCCTTCTTTCTATCTTTAGTCCATCTGTCTTTCGTTTTTGGGTAACGTAGTGTATTAAACGACATGAATGGAATTTTAAATCTAGGTCAACTTGCGTATCTCAAGGTTTTTCTTAGAAAGGCAGTACACGTTTTATCGTAGAAAGCGGGTAGTGAAGCAGTAGGCTTTTACTATCAACGTGAAACGTTATAATTTGCAGACGAAGTAGAAAACAAGGGGGATTTCGAGTACAGTCATTGTGACAGCACTGTTCTTTACCATTCTTTTTTCCGTTTATTGAATTTATGTGTTAGGCTTTACATTTTCCTGATAATTTATATATGTGGATTAGAATTTCTCACGACAAATCCTCCCCACTTAAAACAGACGTTATATGTCAGTCTATAATTCTATATACACATAGAGAAATTTATTATTTTTCCTGGAGTTTAGGGTGATTCTCATCACACGGATGGCGGCTTAAAAAATCCGCTCCCAGATTTGTTTTTCCACTTATATACTCTATGCTGAACTCAATTGGCTGCATAAATAAAGACCAACGGAGTAATCTAGAATTCTCATGTCTAGCCTGTGCTAGAAAGGACAAAGGTTTGTGATCCGTTTGCAACTTAAATGCCTTCCCATACAGATAAATATTGAATTTCTTTATCGCCCATATTACTGCAAGACATTCTTTTTCGCTAGTTGAGTAATTGGTTTCAGCTTTATTCAACTTTCTGCTAGCATATGCCACTGGGCTTAATTCCCCATCCAATGCATCTGATCTCTGTAGCAGAGTTGCACCTAACCCAATATTACTGGCATCAGTCCTTACTATGAATTCTTGACTTAAGTCAGGTAATTTCAAAATAGGTTTACTTGTGAGCTTTTCCTTCTTTCAACAAATAGTCTATCTCTTCCTTCAAAGCTTTCTCCTTAGCAAAAGGAATCGAATATGGTTTCATACAGACAGGTGTGGGGTCTATCAGTTTCATATCATATTCCAATAAGTTTGTATGCCCAGGTCGGTCTGTTAACACCTCTGTATGAGTATCTAGAACCTGTTGCACTCTCTCTTTCTGAGTTTTCGTTAAATGTGTACTGATTTTCACCTGTGCCGCTGTCTCACAGGGGTGTAATGGATATTCAAATGATGAAAGTGGTTCCTTTTTCATCTCCATTGCCATGGACAAGGTCAACAAGTGTGTCTCTTCCTGATGTTCTCTTTCCAAATATTTCTTCAGGAGATTCACATGATAGATTTTTTCTTTCCCCTTCTTATCTATCTTATAATTGGTTCTAGACACCTTCTCTAGAACTGTATATGGACCTTGCCATCCAATTTGTAACTTATTCTGACTACCGGGTAGAAGAAGTAGTACCTTCTCTCCCACAGCCAAATCTCTGTCTTTAGCTTTCCTGTTATAATAGGCAGCATGTTTCTTCCTGGCTTGTTTCAAATTTTCATTGGCAAGTTTCCAGCCAGTTTTTAAACGAGTGGTCAGCTCATTCACATATTGGTACGAGGATGTAATATTTTCCTCTGCCTTTTCATCAGTCCACGTTCTTAACAGAGCTGCATATGGACCTTTAATTGTGTGGACCTATTTGTCCATGCACCGGTATGGTCTCTTCCACTCGAAGCGCTATAGTGATGATATTGCTTCCCAGATTTATCATTCACAAAACGACCGCTACCAATTTTTCTCTTGGGGCTGTCTCCCCACTTAAAATTCTTGATGAGAGATTTCCTCTCTACATCCTCTTCCTCCAGTTTGTTTAAGTCCGATTGAGGGATTTTCGGCTTATCCTGGGGTAAGACATCTTTTTGCACTCTCCGCATAGTGGCCATTGTAAAACAGTTAAGTGAAGCTTGTCCGTGAAAAGGGGCTTCCCATTCCCTTTGGTCCACTTTATCAAATTTATATTTCTTTTTATTATCAGGCCTAATTTTGCCCTTTGGCGTGTCCAGGTCCTGATCAATGTTCCCACTTGTGGGTGTTCCCTCATGTGCTATGCTACACCTTTCTACAAAATTCTCAATGTCCCATCTGGCCTTGGGCCAATAATAATTGTGAGCCACCTTTTGGATGATGGTACCTATTTTTTCATGGTCCCCATCTAGTTTCACATGTAGGCTCCTTATTAATTCTGCCCTATATCTTTTAGGAAGTACCAGCTGTCCCTGACCTTTGGATCTAGCTCCAGTCTTCCTATACATCAACTTGTTTTTCATGTAAAAATCTCCCTTGCCTGGAGTTGTATGACAAGTTGACAATTTCCTGAAACAAGGCTTGAGGGTCTTATCCCCAGCCTGTGCCTTCCTCATCTCTTCTGGAGTGGTATCTAACATAATATCCTCCTCCTTTCTTGAGGTCGACCTGACCTGAAGGGTGGTCATAACTATAGGGTTCCTTCTGCAACGGTCAGTGTCATGATTGTTCATCTTACAATTTTTACACCACCTTTTTCCTTGGTTGAAAGATTTTCTTTCATCATATTTCCTTTTATCGAATTGTGGGAATTTATTTTTATTTTCATACCGTGGCCTATCAAATTGGTGCTTACCTTTGTTTTGATCCCTAGGATCAAATTTATTAAAGTTCTGTGGTGCCCTACAATTTTCAACCTGTTTCTTTTTGTTACCTGATACCTCTGCCTGAGCTGCTTGATACCTTTCTGCAACATTTTGCAACTCACCCAGCCTCTCTGCACCTTGTTCCATGAGAAACTTTCTCAGGTCTGGAGCCATGGACTCTCTTAATTGTTCTATAAGGACCATTTCCTTAAGATCTTCGGTTTTCCCCAGAGAAGTCCATTTCTCCAAGTACGTCTCTAACCGTGCAGAGAACTGGTGATAGGTTTCACCTGACAGTAGTTTAGCATTCCTAAATTTTTTCCTATAAAATTCTGCGTTCTTTTCATATCTTAACAAAAGAGCCTGCTTTAGCATGTCATAATTTTCTTGATCACCTCTGCTCATTTTGGCAAAAACTTCATAAGCTGCCCCACGAAGGCCTTGAGATAACTTTAAGCTCCACCTTTCTCTCTCTAACCCATATGTGGTAGCTAATAGTTCATACCTATTTAGATAGCTCTCTATATCATCGTCTTTCACAACAAAATGATCTAAATGAAAATTCATAGCTGAGGTTGAGGCTCCTTGGCTAGCAGTGGCATCAGAGGCAAAGGGACTGGCACCATTTTCAGGAGCATGGCCTTGAAACTCAAACTCCCTTAGTCGTAACTCATGTTCCCTTTGTAATCTTTTATCTTCTGCTTCCCTTTCTGCAGCTAATCGCTTGTCTTCCCTTTCTGCAGCCTGTCTTCTTTCCTCGGCTTCCCTTTCTGCAGCTAATCTTCTTTCTTCTGCTTCCAATTTCTTAGCCTCAGCCTCAATCTGCAACCTCTTAATTTCCTGTTCAGCCTCTAACTTTCTTTCGGCCTCTTTTTCTAATCTTCTTTCTTCCCGTTCAATATATTTGTCACATTCAGCAGTGACATAAGCAATCATAATTTGCCCGTCCATTCCTAACTCTTTCGCAGTCTGTACAGCAGCAGATCGAAATTTTGCCAAGTCGGCCATTGTCTAACATACAATTGTAAACAATTCAATCTTTCAATAATTATCTAAGGACACTACAGGCACTGAGAGCTCAACTTTATTTATTTCCACCCAAGGATACCTTTTAATTCTTTATTATTCCCAATATATATATAACAGGAAAAAGTTCAATATCCCTGGAGCGAGACCCCAATATATGTGGTAAAGTGGGATGTTATAAATATTTATAGGGGACTTAGTGTACTGACTGAGATCAGCTGTGAAGGTATCTGTATCTAATAGGTGTAGTGTTTTACAGATAACCTTACTTGCTACCACATTATGCCTCAGTCAGAATTATTCTGGAATATTGTGATGACTACGTTAAATGTCTAGGGTATGTATATGATGAAGTGTAAGTCACAACAACAACAGACAGATAAACAATTTAATTTATTCCACCACACTTGACAACACTGTGACACTCACACACATGTAACATTCTATAAGACTATCTTAAATGAGTCACTGGTAAATTTTCAAATATCAATATGTATTAAGTACTTTCATTAATATTTATGTCCTGATTCACTTACAAAGTGAACCAGGAATCACAATCAATTTTAATTACAATTTATATGTACAGGATTTATCAATATGAACTTTGTAGTGACATATTTTATTAATATTATCATATGTGTGTCAGTTGTGTAGTAGTAATATGAGGTAATACTGGTTTTGTTTTTTCAAGCTATGTTGTTATTTGTCATCATGACTTCAAGTGTTTGTTTATCTTGTAAATGGTATGGGGAAAAGTTCACAGTTCCTATCAATTTAAACACTGTATTTTCCCTCTGGTTTATTATAAAGTCAGATTTTGAGGGGGGGGGGGGGGGGCATAATGTTGAGCTCCACTGGCCACATAGGCTTATCTTTCGTGATGGCGGCAGGAAAAGACTCCTCTGCTCGATAGCCTCCCTGTGTTCTGGAGACACCGCACTGGTCACTATCTGGACCCAGGAGTATGCTGTCAGCCTCTAGGTTCTGCAAAGCTCCGACCAGGTGCTGCTCAATAGCTTTAGGACCACGGTCCCACAATTCATGGAATAATACACAGTTACGTTGACTGGCAATGAATATAGCACAATTTCGATCTGCCGATGTCCCAGGCTTTTATTTAGAAAAATATGCACTGGTGCTCAACGCACTGGTTCTGTAGTAAGTTTATTTGAACATGTGGTGGTGACCTGACGCCTCTGATTGACTATATTCGCGGGTCTAACCAATCGTGCCATGTTTACCCAATCGTTTGAAAAAAAGTACTCCTACTCCCGTTTCCCCTGACAACAAAAGATAGTATTTATAGCCCGACTAATCGTGTTTAGCCTTACATTTATTGCGCTCCAATCAAATCGGATTTAACATGGAGACCCATTTCCCGTACAATGGTGGGGTGAAAATCTGCCACTGAGCGATTCTGATTTTGGTGTTGTCTGACACCCTCACTATTTTCTTTTGGCTATAATTTGTCAATTCCTAGACTATTTGCGTAACACTCAACATATTATTTGTCAGCAAGTCCTAAGGAACCCAAATATATATATTTAATGGAACCAATATGCATTTTCTTCTAGAATAGTCGTGCTGTTACCACCTCCTCACTTCCAAACTTTGGGTGTCTGGGTACTGTCATGTTTTCAAACGTAAACCAGTATAATGTCATGTTTCCTAATAAGCGTTTTTCAGGATTTTAAAACCTAACTCTGGTATGGGTAGTGTTTTTTATCACTGTCGATTTGAAAAAAACTAGTGCATGTGGCCTTACACGCGTGTTGGTAGTAATTGTATAGCGAGACGCGTGTTTAGTGTTGCATGCGTCCCTGCTTTCAGCCCTCCCTTCTTTCTATCTTTAGTCCATCTGTCTTTCGTTTTTGGGTAACGTAGTGTATAAAACGACATGAATGGAATTTTAAATCTAGGTCAACTTGCGTATCTCAAGGTTTTTCTTAGAAAGGCAGTACACGTTTTATCGTAGAAAGCGGGTAGTGAAGCAGTAGGCTTTTACTATCAACGTGAAACGTTACAATTTGCAGACGAAGTAGAAAACAAGGGGGATTTCGAGTACAGTCATTGTGACAGCACTGTTCTTTACCATTCTTCTTTCCGTTTATTGAATTTATGTGTTAGGCTTTACATTTTCCTGATAATTTATATATGTGGATTAGAATTTCTCACGACACGTGGTTCGGATAATGTGATTGTCGTAGATTTTTGATAGGAGAATTAAGACTTGGGTTGGTCCCTTCTGAATAGATTGGAATGACTGATAGTCACAGCGTGAGTTAGTAAAAGAAATAGATTCCACGAGTGAGATGATAGAATGTGATATACAGGCTGTCTCTGAGAGCGGAAAATCTTCTCTCTCTCTCTCTCACCTATCTTCTACGACAGATCTAAAGCAGTCAGACAGTCTAACACATATACATATTACCTATATTTCTATCTATTCACGGGCACTCACATACACGTGACGACAGCTAAACACACAGACGTGGGAAATCTATAACAATGAATATATATATATTATTCTAGAACGAGCTGACCAACACGCTGATTAATTCCAAGGGAAATTTTAATTATCATTTAAAATTTCTTCACAACACATAGAAATTACATCAAAACATATACAAATAGTCATAATATATCAAGAGAATGCTACAAGGATGATAGCCCCGCTATGATATTAACTCTAGGTTTAGCCCAAAGCCCCGTTATGAGACAGATGATGGCCCAAAGAGTTACAAATACATATGGTTAGGGTCTAATATTGTCCCCCTTAGAAGGTATGCACTGACTTTGACAGCAGTATCTATTCTAAAGGAACAATTAATACAACAAGTGAGTGCATTAAATAATGAACATCCTTCCGTCACTTTCACTCGGTTCATTCATCAGGGTACCCTGGCACACGTACTTACCTATCAAAAACTTGATGTTGTTCACCATCTGGCGCAACCGTAGGACACTTCTCTACAGTGAATCTGTATTCTTTGGATAAAGCGAATCCCAGCTCTACAATTACAGGTTTCTTCCCCTGTTTTCGGGGAGCGTTCACTTCACCAGTTAAATTTTTGATTACTGTTAATGTCACTTGAATCAGTTTGGATAAGCAAGTTTAAACGGGCACACAGAGTCAAAAAAAAACACAAGGATTCCCTTAATTTGGAAAAGATGACCAGTGGACAACTGCTCTCAACAGATAGTCTTGGTTCACTATCCACTCTTTCAATAATGTCGGAAATATTAATGTTATTTCTTGTAATTATTCTCGCCGCTAGGCAGCATGTATATTTGAGTTTATTGTGAAGAAATAAAGTCTGGCTCAAAGGCCCAGTATGAACATTTAGTCTTTAGAAAACCGTTAGTGGGATTGGTATTACTGTCCATCTCTGATGGCACATGCACTGTCAGACCAGTGTTACTTGAAACAACCCACGTGGTTAAAGATAAGAAATGTCTATTCTTCTCACAAGTATGTCTCTTTACTACTAAACGCTGGCAAGTTGGGTTCACCCCAGTATTCACTGAATGAAATGAAAAAAACACATATAAAATAATTATACATACTATGTATAAAGATATAACTATATCTTAAACTGCAAGCGTAGAGCTTATCATTTAACACTTACTGTGAAATAAGTTATATTATAAAATCACTCATCATGAATTAGGAATAATGGGGTTATTCCGTCACCACTCATGATGCATCTAGCATTTATAAGTTAGTTTAGAAAATGTATCTCGCCTGAGTATTAGCAGTTAAATGGAATTATTTTTATTAGCCGAATGGGTTTAGCTAGAAATTTATAATTTATCTTGCTTTCCACTGTAACTCGTCGACTAAAGAATATAACAAACTATTAAAATAATCACTCTGCACACATAACTAGTTTAAAATGAAATAAGCGATTAAACACTTTATCACTTCACAAAATACTAGAGATCTACATATAATATTTTACCTCAAACAGAACTACGTATCACAACGAAACTAAGAGACATCACTTATAAGTTTAAGTGTTCTAGAACGCAGTGACCACGTCTACTGTAAAATGGAGAATGAGTGAAGTTAGTTTCAACTCGGGCCAATATCTTAAAATTAGACAAAAGCCCCAACTTATTTCGCAAACGAAATAATCTCCCCTTTCCGGCTTAACGATACGTTTAACACCTAAACGCATGTCGTAACTGCCACCTACTGACCGAGATGTACGCGTGTCGGTTGCAAATCTCAGACACCCCGTCTGCAGTGCGGAGCGCAATTTCACACTTCGCCGGACTATCCCGACGAAAACTCACGCCGTTGCTGCAAAAGGTAGACAATCAGTCTGCCTGCCATGTCCGACGTAGCGAATTCCCACACCCCAGGCCCAGAAATCTGGTCAGGCAGCGCTCTGACCGGGGAAACTTTTCAGACGGTAAGTCTGCATCTATATCCCGCGAAACGAATTATCACGCCTTCTGTCGCACTGTGGCCCTGACATCTACGTAATCAAGTTTCAGTCAGCATGAGAAAGAACGACGGTAAAATTTCGAATGGGAAAAGAAAATATTTTTCGCAAACTAACGAATGCGAAAAAATTATATATATGAAAAAAGGTAAAGAGTGACAGAAAAAATTAGAGGACCCGAGTGGAAGAAAGAGGAAAATATAGACAATTTATAGAACATAACTCCCTATGTGACAGGACGTCCCCTCTTAAGATATGGAAGCACTCCATGTCTACGTTATGGAAATAAATTTCCTATATCCGTAGCTTCAGGGTGTCTGTCCTCTTCCCTCTCATCTCCCCCTCCATCTCTGTCCATTTCCTACTCAAGTCTACTCCCAAAGTTTCCTTCCTCTGGAATGTCTCCTATGCGCGCTTGAAAGAGCGTCGCCGCTTCTGACATTTTTCAAAGATTTCCTGTGATTGCAGTGGAATTTCCTTGCCACTATCGTCATCTTTGTCAGTTTTGGCTATCGTCAGGAGATGGTCGGAGGTCGGCACAGGTCTTCCCAAGTATCTCTTTAAGAGATTTAAATGGAAAACCTTTTCCTTTCCTTAAATAGAGATCTGGTAGTTAGCCTTAGAAATCTTTTTCAGGACGGTAAACGGCCCTTTCCATCCGATCTTCAGTTGGTTGTTCTCGGTAGGGAGTAACACCAAAACTTTCTCTCCTGCTTCCAATTCTCTCTCTTTCGCGACTTTCCTGTATCGGTTAGCGTGCTTTGTGCATGCTCGCTTAAAGTTGGTCGTTGCTAGGTCCCATCCTAGTTTCCACCTTTCCTTTAAATCCGATACGTATTTACTGGCTGAGACAACTGTCTCATCAGCCTTCTGGTCTGTCAGCGACCAAAGTAAGGCTTCCAGCGGCCCCTTTATAGGTCTGCCAAATAAAAGCGTAGCTGGCGGAAATCCTGTGGAAGTATGAGGAGATTCTCTGTAGCCAAATAAAGCTGCCGGAATGCAACAATCCCAATCTTCATGTTTCACTTGTGCCAGTCTACTTAACATCATGTTGAGGTTTCCACTAACACGTTCCACGAGCCCATTTCCGGCCGGAGTATAAGGCTTTGTGTAGATGTGTTGGGTCCTCAAGATCTTAACGATCTCATCCATCAACAGGTTTCGGTATGGAGATCCGTTATCCGTCAACACTTGTTGAGGGAATCCCAACCGAGTTAAAATCTGCACGAGGGCTTCTGCGACATGCTTGGCATCTGCGCATGTTAGCGGTATAGCTTCTGCCCATAAAGTGCATGTATCGACTAAGGTCAGGATAAACCTGTTCCTTCTTTTAGTCCTTTCGAAAGGCCCTAAAATGTCGATCACAACCCGTTCGAATGGTGTTCCCATTATTGGCATTTCACCCATGTGGACTGGGGGTGTCCGTTGCTTGGGTGGTACACGTTGGCACTGGGCACAGGATTTGACGTACTTGATAATATCAGTGTTTACTCCTGGCCACCAATAATGAGTGGTTATCCGTTGGTTTGTGGCGTTCTGTCCCATATGTCCGCTGATGGGAAGAGAGTGCCCCATTTCTAGGATTTGGCTTCTGTTCTGTTTCGGTACTAGGAGCTGGTTGTAACCTTGGTCAGGCTTGCCCGTTCTGCGATAAAGTACGCCATCCTTAGAAAAAATGTCCCAGTGCTGTCTTGGTTCCTTAGCCATGGTCAGTTTCCTAAAGCAGGGTGCCAAAGTAGGGTCCTTGTATTGCGCTTCTTTAAGTTCCATAGGTAACAAATTAGGCGCAGGCTCCCGTTCCTTCTTGGTTTGCCCTCTTGTAGTTACTGCTGCCACAATCGGCTCTTCCGGTTTCCCAATACACACGTATCTCCCGCCAAGTATGACTGGGTAGATGGTATCATCCATAACAGCCGCTTTGATCACGCCTCTGACAAAGTCAGAGTGTATCTCCACCAATGCAATGGGAAGCGCTGTAGGTGCATCACTCTTACGAACTCCACAAAATTGGACGGTCTCTGCTGTCTCTTGACCGGGTTTGACCAGGTTTCTGGCAACAATGCAATCATAAGAAAGCCCCGTGTCAAATAAACAAGAAGTTTGAGAACCGTTCAAAGTAACAGTACCTCGCGTTGAGGGTCTATCCGCAACAGGTTGGGAATCACTGTCAATAATTCCACCTTGCGAGATTGTTAGCAAGCATCCGATGCGTTTAGGCTCGGTGTGCTCACTCTGATCATATGTCCCATGCTCAGGGGTTTTCCCTTTGCCACCTTGTCCTTTCTGGCTGCGCTGCCATGTAGGGCGGTCGGATTGATCAGACTGTTTGGGGTGGTTGGGGTACTTGTTCTTGTAGAACTTGGATTTTTCAGGAGGGGGGTTTTGAGGTCCAGTTTCTCTGTGATTATTCTGATTAGAAGCCTGAGAAGATTGCTCTAGATTATTTTTTTCGGAAATGCTCCTCTGTCGGTTTCCGTTTTGTGGCCGGTAGTTCAGCCAGCGCATTTTGATAACGCTCAGACTTCTCTAAGATGTCTTCAAGTTTTTCTGCCCCCTGCTCAGCTAGAAATCTCCGGGTATCTGCAGACAATTTGTTCTTTATTTGTTGCGTTAAAACAAATTCCTCAAGACCTTCGTAGGTAGAGGGGAGCTGAACGAACGAACGAACGAACGAACTTTATTTTTGAAGGGTAAAGAATTGGGCGCGCAGGCCCGTCTAACATTCTGCCCTTCCACTCTCATTAATCTTGCATACTATATCCTTTCATTCCCACATGATGCTTTAAGCATTAATTTAAAGGCATGCAACATTATAAAGTTACCATAACAGCATTCATTTACAGTATGCAAGCATAATAATAAAAAAATGAGTAGGGTTTTTTTTTTTTGAAACAAACAAGCTAGTAAATGGGGGAAAAAAGTAATAATAAAATAAAATAAATAAAACAATAAATAAAAATAAATAAATTCTGTATACCGACACTCACTCATGCGGTCAATCCGTCTACAATTAATCTGTATTTTTGGTATGCGGGTACATTCTCACGACTCACATTTCTAAAGTACAGTATTATGTGGGTACATTCACACATACATTACATTATATAATAATATTTTAAAGTGAATATAATAATGATATTACATGGATATAAAACAAATTATTCACACACAAAAATGAGCGGAAGAGGAAAAGAAATGTTGACCTATGGATGAGATGTTGACAGGCAAATACTGTTTCTATGGGGGTAGATAATCAGTGTTGAGGAAGTGTTTGAAAAGTGCTTTGTTAAAAGAATATTGTGTAGGTAGGCTTTTTAGGTGGTGTGGAAGGCTGTTCCATAAGTAGGCACCAGAGTAGGCTAGACTCTTTTTGAACAGGTCGATCCTAGGTTTGGGCAGACGTAACTGATGTAATCGTTGTCCCTCCCTTCTACTGGTTTGAAACAATGATCTTAGGTACGACGGGGCATTGTTAGATAGAATTGTGTGAGTCAGCTTGGCTTTGTTGTAGAGAAGACGTTTTTTTAGCGACAGTATTTTGGGTTCTTTTCCTGTCCTTGTGTGTGGTGTCGTGCGATTATCGGTGATCAGACGCACTGCTCTCTTTTGCAGGGAGTGCAGTCTCTTCGAGGTGGAAGCAGGGCAACAATCCCATAGTGTAGAGCAGTAATCTAGATGTGTCTGTATATGTGAGGTGTAGAACAATAGTCTAGTGTCTGCGTCTAAGAAGTGTTTTATTTTGGCTAGCTGGTACGTCTTTTGTGCTATGTGTTTGGTTAAATTCCGTACATGGGAGTTCCACGTTAAGTGCTGGTCAATCGTGATCCCCAGAACTTTGTGTTCTGTTACATGTTCAATTTGTATTGATTCCGCGTGTAGCTGTAGCGATCTTTTGGTGCAGCTTAGGAGTTTCTGTCTGGTGGTAATCAACATAGATTTCGTTTTTGTTGTGTTTACTGGCATACGATTCATATTACTCCATTTTGTTAGATTGTCTACATCGCTTTGAAGAGTCATTTCAAGTGCCACGCAGTCATTGTCACTAGTGTAGATAGTACAATCATCTGCAAAGAGGTCACAAGTTGAATATTTTAGATGTAGTGGCAGGTCGTTGATGAACATTGCGAAGAGTAGGGGCCCAAGAATAGAGCCCTGTGGTACTCCTGTAACTACCTTCGAGAAATCTGATGCCGAGTTGTTGTGAAGCACTAACTGTTGTCGATCTGCCAGGAATGATTTGATGATGTTTAGTGGATTAGAGCCTATTCTGAGGGTTTCCAACTTTTGAACCAAGATAGTGTGGTCAATCATGTCAAATGCTTTCTTGAAGTCGACAAAAACAGCACCACATAATTTTCCATCATTTATGTTCGACAGCCAGTTGTCTGCCATTTTGGTGAGCGCTGTGTGACAGGAATGTTTGGGTCTGAAACCTGACTGGCTATCAATGAGCAGTTTGTTTGTTGTTAAGTGTTGAAATGTGGTGTTGTAAATGTGTTTCTCTAGTGGTTTTGAAAGAGATGATAGAAGGGATATTGGTCTGTAGCTGTTGGGATCGCTATGTGAGCCAGATTTATAGAGGGGGTACACTTTGGCAGATTTAAATGCTGTGGGGAAGTAGTTGTGTGCAATACATTGGTTGTACACATAGGTTAAGGAGTCGCAAATGATGGGCGCAGCGTAACGTAGAATCTTATTGCTGATACCATCAAGCCCAGATGAATTGTTGTTTTTTAATGCCAAGATATATTTGAGAACTTCATGTACTGTTAGAAAAGGAATATGTCTTAGATCTGTTGTGGTGTGTTCAGTGTTGCAGAAGGCTGTCAATTTACTAATATCGCAGTCCATTGGCTTTAGTGTCGACTTGAGAAGGCTAATTTCTGTTTTGAAGTGGTTGCTAAAATGAGTTGCCGTGAGGGAGCAGCTTTTTGGTAAAGAGTTTAGTGACTTTGATTTGTGTGTTAGTGTTCTAATGGCTGCCCAGACTTCTTTGCTGTTTGCTTTGTCTTGAATCATCTTTCTGAAATGTAGTTTCTTTTCCTGACGAATGAGATATTGTACTTTGTTTCTAAGCATCCGATACCTGCTGAAATCTTTGAGCTTATGTGCTTCGTCCCGCTCTCTCATTGTTGATAGTATTTCGTTGGTTATCCATGGGGTCTTTCTGATGTTTTTGACCCGAACCTGCTTTATAGGAACATGTTTGTCGAATACGTTGTTGAAAGTTTGTGTCCAGTATGTTATGGCTTCTTCTGGATGCGGAAGTTGGTACACGTATGAGAGAGGGGATATTTGTAGGTCTTGTAGGAATAATTGAATGTTAAAGTTTTTGAAATTCCTGTAATGGACTGTGATGTGTTCCGTTTTAGGTGCTTTAAACCCCTTTCTCGTCCAGGTACAGCAAATAGGATAGTGGTCACTTAATGATGTCTGTGGGACTATGCATTCTATAATGTTTTCTGGGCAGGTCGTATAGATATGATCAATTAGTGTAGATGATGAGTCTGTTACTCTCGTGGGTTGATTGATTAACTGTATGAGGTTGTATGAGATGGTGATATCATTCCACGTGTTGTTCGGTTTGTGAAGGTCAATATTGAAATCCCCCAGTAGAATAATTTCCTTCGAAGAAGCCCAAACGTTGTCCATCATTCGTGAGAATGTGTCAAACCATACAGCAGAAGAGCTAGGGTTTCGGTACAGGTAACCAATTAGAACGGGGGTCAGGTTGGGGAGTTTTATTTCCAGCCATAAACATTCAATGCCAGTATGTTCTAGATCATCACGGCGTCTGTACTGAAGAGATGTTGAGATGTATATGACTAGCCCTGTTTCATGTTGTCTGTTAGGATCCCTGCGAATGGTGGTGAATCCATTAATCCTAATTTCGTCATCTGTAATTTTGTCATTGAGACGGGTTTCAGAAAAACCAAATATGTGGAAGTTTTGTTGGAGGGAGGTGGAGACTTCAGAAAGCTTACCTAGCAGGTGGTAAATGTTTAAATGACCAATTTTAAGCCCTGATAGTTTAAGCCATGAATTAGTGGTATTGCCTATATTTTGATTAGAGTTTTTGCACTCGGACATGATAATAGTCAATAGGAAAGAAATAATGAGGGGAGTAGGAATGAGTAAGAAGCAATAAAATTGGTACACAATGGTTTATACAAAATTGTAGACAAGTAATAAAATATGCACTGCTAGAGTCCGTGGACACTGTTTACAGTATCTTAATCTCTGCAAAAAGTGTGGTTTTTATCTTAAAATACAGTCTGTTCCGAACAAAAAGGAATATTTTTACTTCAACCACAGTCAATGTAGAGAATTAATCCTCCCGGGACAGTTAAAGGTCCACGCTGTGACTTAGTTAGTTAGTTTTGTGAGGATTTCCTAATTTTCCTCAATATGAAAAAACGAAGGTGCAGATGTATAAAAGATGTAAAAGAGAATGGTGAGCGTAGGAATGAGAGGAATAAGCACAGAGATAATAATAATAAGAAAACAATAGTATTAATACGATAGAGTTATTACTAAATCGGAAACAAATTTAGATACGCCCTGCTCTGACGAACAGAAAGAAATGTTTAAACAGACAATATAATAAAAAAAATAAAAAAATTATTAACATCCAAAAGTGACAGTTAAAAGTTCAACGCTGATACTCAGCTATTTCTTTTATCTCAGGACAAAGGTCACTAAAGTGCTTCCGAAGAGAACGCGTCAGGTCGAATGTTACACTGCAAACTTGTTTTAAAAAAAACAGTTTTAAGTTGCTTGGTTTTAATCTTGTTCTGTAGAGCCGTTTATAGACATCTGAAGAGCCTGCATTAATATTTCTGGACTATATTGAGTCAGTTGCCGTAAAACGGATGAATTGTGAGAATTCCGTTCTGTGCGGGTGGAGACGGGGTGAGAAAACTCCCATTTTCTTGCTGTAGTTCCTGCGTTGCGATTAAGTGAATGGGTGTTACTTGTAGTCCAATCTGTCCATCTGTCCAGTGGTGTCTGTTGTGCAGTTAGCAGCTGGCTGGACTGTTGTGTGGGTAGTGGCGGATACATTTGGTCATAAAGGTTAGCGTGGGAGGTGGGCTTAAATGTAGCTTTTCTAGATACTTGCTTGTCAGCTGAGGACGGTGATTGATGGTTATGAGCTGTTGTGCCTGGGTTTACTAAGTTAAGTGTATAATTTGTGTCCCTGGTGAATGAATGTGTGTGTTTCTGGTGTGTCCTCTGAGGAAACTTTAAATTTTTGGCTAGGTAGCTGGTCCCTAGTTTAGAAGTGTGTACCTGATCTCTGTATAGCAGTTTTTTTGGCGCACCTGACTTAGATGTGAAAAAGGGTGTGTTGTTTATGAAAGACGTGTTATGCTTTGAACAAAAAGTGTAAAGCACCTTGTTGTTGATATCCACAGTTTGGCGTGCTTTACCATAGCTGGGTGGAATAATTGACGAAATATATGTGGATGTGTTGGGAAATTTTTGTTTTATGGTGTCAATCATTCTGGAGATGTCTGATAGGTTAAGAGTGTGTCCATTTGTGCTGTCGTTTATCCCTACGTGTATTGTTGTTTTCTTTATGTTGGTGTTTGTGTTGAGACGGCTTATTTCATTGATAACTTCTACTATTCCGGCTCCAGGTAATAGTATAACAGTGACTAGTTCCCCTGGTGTTGTTGACATTCGATCGCTGTGAATGCCATTTAGCAATGAGTCTCCTATAATAATGTTGGTTGTGTTGTGAGGAATGTGACGATTAGGATGTGGCTGTGGTCGAGTACGACGGCGTTGTTGGTGCCATTGCTCGTTGTCTTGCAGTAGGTGGTCAGCAGAATCTTGTGTCAAGTGACATTGGAGTTTACGTGCCCTGTCATCTTCTTCTGAGGTTGCTGTTTCGGAATCTGCTTGTGTAGATAGGATTGATGGATTTCCAAATCGATTGCTAATTTTTACTTCAATTGGGAATGTTTTATTTGGTCCTAATCTTCTTCCTACACTGCTGCTAATGTCCTTTTGGCTTTTAACATTATGATGCTGTCCTGGGCATGCTTTGTTTTGAGGAATGAGTGTTGGAGAAGGGGTGGGTAAGTTAAGTGGTGTAACTGGAGATTCATGATGAATTGCTTCTCGTGGGCTGTCAATCACCTCCCCATTTTCTTTTTTCTTATTACTTGAAATAGGTTGGTGGTTTAGGTGATGAACCAACCTTGTGTTTTCTCTGCGGAGAGTCATAACTTCATGTCTCAGTGTTTCAAGCTCTGTTTTCAGTGAGCTTTCTATATCCTGCTTGAATTTTTCAATGACGTTTTTCAGAGAACTTTCAATTATAGTTTCCAGCTCCTGACAGAAGTGTTTCTCTGTTCGTTGGCTTAGTTGTTCCATAACACACTCATTTGCTAATAGATATTTTGTGGAGCATGAGTAGACATCTGCGCTATTGACAGGCACTTTTGTTTGGAAAGTAGCTGTATCTGGGAGGCATGATGGGCTGGTGTCGTTCATATTGGATGGGTTATCTGAAGAATTGGGGAATACATCACTCAAAGTGTGGTTTACACTGACTTGGAAAGTAGCTGTATCTGGGAGGCAGGAGGGTTGGTCTCGTTCATATTGGGTGGGTTATCTGAAGAAGTGATGAATGCATTTTTCAAAGTGTGGTTTACGCTGACTTCAGTGGGTTGGTTGATGTGAACTTCTAGATAATTTATTGTGGGCTTTTGAGCTGTCGGTCCATTAGAGGTGGGTCCTGTTGGATCAAATATGGGTGGTGTTGGATCGAAAGTGGGTGTTGTTGGATCACACGTTGGTGGTGTTAGATCAGGGGTAAAGGTGGGTCCTGTTGGATCAAATATGGGTGGTGTTGGATCACAGGTTGGTGGTATTAGATCAGGGGTAAAGGTGGGTCCTGTTGGATCAAATATGGGTGGTGTTGGATCAAAAGTGGGTGGTGTTGGATCACAGGTTGGTGGTGTTAGATCAGGGGTAAAGGTGGGTCCTGATGGATCAAATATGGGTGGTGTTGGATCGAAAGTGGGTGGTGTTGGATCACAGGTTGGTGGTGGTAGATCAGGGGTAGGAGGACTGGCTTCAATGGTTAGCTGAGATTTTGCGTTGGTAGACTCGTCTCCTATCATTGTTGGAGAAGAAGTAGGATCAGTTACAATCATGGTTTTATCTAGAGCTGATCTTTGGAGGTGAGAAAATTCGATGTCCAACCATGTCTGTACGCACTCTGTCGTTCCTTGTGTTAAAATCTTATTTTTTGTGTGATACAGATGTATTGTGAGGAGGTCCGTGCTTATTTTATCCTCAACAATAGCGTTTAGTTGATCGCTCCGGGTTTCAATGGAACAGCTTTTATAGTATTCTAGGCAAGTGTGTTTGAAAATTTCGTAATGTTGACTGTTACGGAATTCAACAGAGCAACATTGACCCTTGTTCGTTTGTTTGATGATCAGATGTGGAGGGTTGGTCCAGGCGTGAAGTTTTCTTTGTATGGCTTTTTCTTTGTTAAGGCAGTAGCTCTTAGTGACTGTAGAGGGACGTAATCTTCCATCTCTGGGTGGTTTTACTATCGCTGATACGACGACGCTGTTCTCCTCGCTCGCCATGATCACATTACATGCCTGAGGGCTGAAGGGCCCTGTAATTTAACATTGTGTATTGTTCCATAGCCAGAAGGTCACCGTCAAAATTTAGAATGTGTAACAACTGTTGAAGTAGTTTTCGATTTATCGACAAATGGTGGCAGGACACAATACCGTCATTCCATACAGAAAAAACACAATATTAATACGTGAATTTAACACAATTGCAATATAAACAATTTCATTGTATGTCAAACAAAACCGCCAACACAGGGATGTATAAACCATCCATATTAAATGGGAACAACTTAGAATAAAATATCCAAAATGTAGAGCCAAATAAAAACACGTCCGCACATGTGTCCAGGTAGAGAGAGAGGAGAGCTCCAGGCACTTTGTCAGATAACCCTTCAAACGAGACGAGAACTGCTGAAAAGTTTCAGAATTCTCTTTCCTGCTGTTGCGAAACAGTTGCAAAAATTTGCGAGCGTTCATTTCAAAGCGCTCCAGTAACGCTTTCTTCAACAGATCATAGTTGTCTTGTTGGCCACTTTCCAGTTTAGAATAAACATTGTACGCACTACTTTTCAGCGCCTGAGAAAGCTTCATGTTCCAACGCGACCTCTCTAAACCGTACAGAGTTGCAATTTTTTCAAATTTTTCTAACCATGTGTCAATCTTCTCATTAGGACAAGGGAAAGACTCAAGAGTGAAAGACATAGCGTTGAGTTGAAGAGATTGGGCATTAGAAGGATCAGTTAAGGAAGAATGAGGAGAAGACTCTCCATTGCTGGAGGTAGAGCAGCACCACGACTTTGGAATTCTAGGGTTTTAAGAGCCAACTCGTGCTGTCTCTGTTTCTCTTTTTCGTCAAGCTGTCTCTCCTCTCTCTCTCTCCTTCTCATGCTGTCTCTCCTTCTCTCTTTCCTCATGCCGTCTCTCCTTCTCTCGTTCCTCATGCTGTCTCTCCTTCTCTCTTTCGTTCGCCCTGCGAATTTCCATTTCTTCCTCAATCTTTTTCTGCTACATAGCTTCAGCTGCTTTCCTCTCCGCATCATATCTCTCCAGTTCGTCTCTGACAAACGCTTTTGCTTCCTCTCCTTCCAGTCCCTCCTCTCTCGCTTCGTCCCTGAGGAGTTGTCTAAGCTTTGCCCTCGCGGCCATATTATGTCAGTGACGGAGACTAGTGGAGAAAGAAAATAGGAAAAAGGATACACTGGTTCCTACCACTTACGAGAAAATACTAAATTAAAAGATGATATGCTTAACCCTGGGATACCTCCTCCAAAATAAAATCTAACTATCGCTGCTATTAATCGGCAATAAAGCACCTAATGCAAACACGACTACGCCCACTAAATGGTAGTTAAGATTACTTCTGAAAAATAAGTTGCTACAGTGGAAACAAAATAATTATTGCAAAAATTTTAAGGAGAAAAGAAAATCCCTTAATTTTTAAATCCACTATAATTTACCCCTGAAGATAGTTATGGTAAGGGAGGCAATTAATCTGGACGAATAGTCCGAAACGCACTCCTTAGCTTTGCTCAAACACCTTCCTGCTTCAGAACCCTTGTGAATGTTATACACTCACAAAACTTTACCTGCGTTTAGTATTACAAAATCATTAATTAACATGTATTCCGACAAAATCAAACTGTAAACCAAATGTATAATGCTTCTTAATGCTGTGGAAGACAATTTTTAGTCGTTGGTCAGCACGCCCATAAACAGATCGTTAGTCTAGGGGATAAATTATTTAAAGATATAACAACTCACAAGACATCAAACTCTTACTCTATTACAGAATAAAGAATCTTAAGTTCAAAATCCAGATAGACGAGTCCACATTTGTCGTACTCGTCTTCCTATTCTAAGTTCAAAAAAACCGGAAACGAGCCCACATTTGTCGTACTCGTCTCAGGATTTTGGGTTCAATTCCCGGTAACGAGCAACCATTTGTCGTAGATTTTTGATAGGAGAATTAAGACTTGGGTTGGTCCCTTCTGAATAGATTGGAATGAGTGATAGTCACAGCGTGAGTTAGTAAAAGAAATAGATTCCACGAGTGAGATGATAGAATGTGATATAAATGCTGTCTCTGAGAGCGGAAAATCTTCTCTCTCTCTCACCTATCTTCTACGACAGATCTAAAGTAGTCAGACAGTCTAACACATATACATATTACCTATATGTCTATCTATTCACGGGCACGCACATACACGTGACAACAGTTAAACACACAGACGTGGGAAATCTATAACAATGAATATATATATTATTCTAGAACGAGCTGACCAACACGCTGATTAATTCCAAGGGAAATTTTAATTATCATTTAAAATTTTGTTCACAACACATAGAAATTACATCAAAACATATACAAATAGTCATAAAATATCAAGAGAATGCTACAAGGATGATAGCCCCGCTATGATATTAACTCTAGGTTTAGCCCACAGCCCCGTTATGAGACAGATGATGGCCCAAAGAGTTACAAATACATATGGTTAGGGTCTAATATTGTCCCCCTTAGAAGGTATGCACTGACTTTGACAGCAGTATCTATTCTAAAGGAACAATTAATACAACAAGTGAGTGCATTAAATAACGAACATCCTTCCGTCACTTTCACTCGGTTCATTCATCGGGGTACCCTGGCACACGTTCTTACCTATCAAAAACTTGATGTTGTTCACAGTCTGGCGCAACCGTAGGGCACTTCTCTACAGTGAATCTGTATTCTTTGGATAAAGCGAATCCCAGCTCTACAATTACAGGTTTCTTCCCCTGTTTTCGGGGAGCGTTCACTTCACCAGTTAAATTTTTGATTACTGTTAATGTCACTTGAATCAGTTTGGATAAGCAAGTTTAAACGGGCACAGAGTCAAAAAAACACGAGGATTCCCTTAATTTGGAAAAGATGACCAGTGGACAACTGCTCTCAACAGATAGTCTTGGTTCACTATCCACTCTTTCAATAATGTCGGAAATATTAATGTTATTTCTTGTAATTATTCTCGCCGCTAGGCAGCATGTATATTTGAGTTTATTGTGAAGAAATAAAGTCTGACTCAAAGGCCCAGTATGAACATTTAGTCTTTAGAAAACCGGTAGTGGGATTGGTATTACTGTCCATCTCTGATGGCACATGCACTGTCAGACCAGTGTTACTTGAAACAACCCACGTGGTTAAAGATAAGAAATGTCTATTCTTCTCACAAGTATGTCTCTTTACTACTAAACGCTGGCAAGTTGGGTTCATCCCAGTATTCACTGAATGAAATGAAAAAAACACATATAAAATAATTATACATACTATGTATAAAGATATAACTATATTTTAAACTGCAAGCGTAGAGCTTATCATTTAACACTTACTGTGAAATAAGTTATATTATAAAATCACTCATCATGAATTAGGAATAATGGGGTTATTCCGTCACCACTCATGATGCATCTAGCATTTATAAGTTAGTTTAGAAAATGTATCTCGCCTGAGTATTAGCAGTTAAATGGAATTATTTTTATTAACCGAATGGGTTTAGCTAGAAATTTATAATTTATCTTGCTTTCCACTGTAACTCGTCGACTAAAGAATATAACAAACTATTAAAATAATCACTCTGCACACAGAACTAGTTTAAAATGAAATAGGTGATTAAACACTTTATCACTTCACAAAATACTAGAGATCTAGATATAATATTTTACCTCAAACAGAACTACGTATCACAACGAAACTAAGAGACATCACTTATAAGTTTAAGTGTTCTAGAACGCAGTGACCACGTCTACTGTAAAATGGAGAATGAGTGAAGTTAGTTTCAACTCGGGCCAATATCTTAAAATTAGACAAAAGCCCCAACTTATTTCGCAAACGAAATAATCTCCGCTTTCCGGCTTAACGATACGTTTAACACCTAAACGCATGTCGTAACTGCCACCTACTGACCGAGATGTACGCGTGTCGGTTGCAAATCTCAGACACCCCGTCTGCAGTGCGGAGCGCAATTTCACACTTCGCCGGACTATCCCGACGAAAACTCACGCCGTTGCTGCAAAAGGTAGACAATCCGTCTGCCTGCCATGTCCGACGTAGCGAATTCCCACACCCCAGGCCCAGAAATCTGGTCAGGCAGCGCTCTGACCGGGGAAACTTTTCAGATGGTAAGTCTGCATCTATATCCCGCGAAACGAATTATCACGCCTTCTGTCGCCCTGCGGCCCTGACATCTACGTAATCAAGTTTCAGTCAGCATGAGAAAGAAAGACGGTAAAATTTCGAATGGGAAAAGAAAATATTTTTCGCAAACTAACGAATGCGAAAAAATTATATATATGAAAAAAGGTAAAGAGTGACAGAAAAAATTAGAGGACCCGAGTGGAAGAAAGAGGAAAATATAGACAATTTATAGAACATAACTCCCTATGTGACAGGACGTCCCCTCTTAAGATTTGGAAGCACTCCATGTCTACGTTATGGAAATAAATTTCCTATATCCGTAGCTTCAGGGTGTCTGTCCTCTTCCCTCTCATCTCCCCCCTCCATCTCTGTCCATTTCCTACTCAAGTCTACTCCCAAAGTTTCCTTCCTCTGGAATGTCTCCTATGCGCGCTTGAAAGAGCGTCGCCGCTTCTGACATTTTTCAAAGATTTCCTGTGATTGCAGTGGAATTTCCTTGCCACTATCGTCATCTTTGTCAGTTTTGGCTATCGTCAGGAGATGGTCGGAGGTCGGCACAGGTCTTCCCAAGTATCTCTTTAAGAGATTTAAATGGAAAACCTTTTCCTTTCCTTAAATAGAGATCTGGTAGTTAGCCTTAGAAATCTTTTTCAGGACGGTAAACGGCCCTTTCCATCCGATCTTCAGTTGGTTGTTCTCGGTAGGGAGTAACACCAAAACTTTCTCTCCTGCTTCCAATTCTCTTTCTTTCGCGACTTTCCTGTATCGGTTAGCGTGCTTTGTGCGTGCTCGCTTAAAGTTGGTCGTTGCTAGGTCCCATCCTAGTTTCCACCTTTCCTTTAAATCCGATACGTATTTACTGGCTGAGACAACTGTCTCATCAGCCTTCTGGTCTGTCAGCGACCAAAGTAAGGCTTCCAGCGGCCCCTTTATAGGTCTGCCAAATAAAAGCGTAGCTGGCGGAAATCCTGTGGAAGTATGAGGAGATTCTCTGTAGCCAAATAAAGCTGCCGGAATGCAACAATCCCAATCTTCATGTTTCACTTGTGCCAGTCTACTTAACATCATGTTGAGGTTTCCACTAACACGTTCCACGAGCCCATTTCCGGCCGGAGTATAAGGCTTTGTGTAGATGTGTTGGGTCCTCAAGATCTTAACGATCTCATCCATCAACAGGTTTCGGTATGGAGATCCGTTATCCGTCAACACTTGTTGAGGGAATCCCAACCGAGTTAAAATCTGCACGAGGGCTTCTGCGACATGCTTGGCATCTGCGCATGTTAGCGGTATAGCTTCTGCCCATAAAGTGCATGTATCGACTAAGGTCAGGATAAACCTGTTCCTTCTTTTAGTCCTTTCGAAAGGCCCTAAAATGTCGATCACAACCCGTTCGAATGGTGTTCCCATTATTGGCATTTCACCCATGTGGACTGGGGGTGTCCGTTGCTTGGGTGGTACACGTTGGCACTGGGCACAGGATTTGACGTACCTGATAATATCAGTGTTTACTCCTGGCCACCAATAATGAGTGGTTATCCGTTGGTTTGTGGCGTTCTGTCCCATATGTCCGCTGAAGGGAAGAGAGTGCCCCATTTCTAGGATTTGGCTTCTGTACTGTTTCGGTACTAGGAGCTGGTTGTAACCTTGGTCAGGCTTGCCCGTTCTGCGATAAAGTACGCCATCCTTAGAAAAAATGTCCCCGTGCTGTCTTGGTTCCTTAGCCATGGGCAGTTTCCTAAAGCAGGGTGCCAAAGTAGGGTCCTTGTATTGCGCTTCTTTAAGTTCCATAGGTAACAAATTAGGCGCAGGCTCCCGTTCCTTCTTGGTTTGCCCTCTTGTAGTTACTGCTGCCACAATCGGCTCTTCCGGTTTCCCAATACACACGTATCTCCCGCCAAGTATGACTGGGTAGATGGGATCATCCATAACAGCCGCTTTGATCACGCCTCTGACAAAGTCAGAGTGTATCTCCACCAATGCGATGGGAAGCGCTGTAGGTGCATCACTCTTACGAACTCCACAAAATTGGACGGTCTCTGCTGTCTCTTGACCGGGTTTGACCAGGTTTCTGGCAACAATGCAATCATAAGAAAGCCCCGTGTCAAATAAACAAGAAGTTTGAGAACCGTTCAAAATAACAGTACCTCGCGTTGAGGGTCTATCCCCAACAGGTTGGGAATCACTGTCAATAATTCCGCCTTGCGAGACTGTTAGCAAGCATCCGATGCGTTTAGGCTCGGTGTGCTCACTCTGATCATATGTCCCGTGCTCAGGGGTTTTCCCTTTGCCACCTTGTCCTTTCTGGCTGCGCTGCCATGTAGGGCGGTCGGGTTGATCAGACTGTTTGGGGTGGTTGGGGTACTTGTTCTTGTAGAACTTGGATTTTTCAGGAGGGGGGTTTTGAGGTCCAGTTTCTCTGTGGTTATTCTGATTAGAAGCCTGAGAAGATTGCTCTAGATTATTTTTTCGAAAATGCTCCTCTGTCGGTTTCCGTTTTGTGGCCGGTAGTTCAGCCAGCGCATTTTGATAACGCTCAGACTTCTCTAAGATGTCTTCAAGTTTTTCTGCCCCCTGCTCAGCTAGAAATCTCCGGGTATCAGCAGACAATGTGTTCTTTATTTGTTCCGTTAAAACAAATTCCTCAAGACTTTCGTAGGTAGAGGGGAGCTGCGAGAGCTCCAGGCACTTTGTCAGATAACCCTTCAAACGAGACGAGAACTGCTGAAAAGTTTCAGAATTCTCTTTCCTGCTGTTGCGAAACAGTTGCACAAATTTGCGAGCGTTCATTTCAAAGCGCTCCAGTAACGCTTTCTTCAACAGATCATAGTTGTCTTGTTGGCCACTTTCCAGTTTAGAATAAACATTGTACGCACTGCTTTTCAGCGCCTGAGAAAGCTTCATGTTCCAACGCGACCTCTCTAAACCGTACAGAGTTGCAATTTTTTCAAATTTTTCTAACCATGTGTCAATCTTCTCATTAGGACAAGGGAAAGACTCAAGAGTGAAAGACATAGCGTTGAGTTGAAGAGATTGGGCGTTAGAAGGATCAGTTAAGGAAGAATGAGGAGAAGACTCTCCATTGCTGGAGGTAGAGGCAGCACCACGACTTTGGAATTCTAGGGTTTTAAGAGCCAACTCGTGCTGTCTCTGTTTCTCTTTTTCGTCAAGCTGTCTCTCCTCTCTCTCCTTCTCATGCTGTCTCTCCTTCTCTCTTTCCTCATGCCGTCTCTCCTTCTCTCGTTCCTCATGCTGTCTCTCCTTCTCTCTTTCGTTCGCCCTGCGAATTTCCATTTCTTCCTCAATCTTTTTCTGCTATATAGCTTCAGCTGCTTTCCTCTCCGCATCATATCTCTCCAGTTCGTCTCTGACAAACGCTTTTGCTTCCTCTCCTTCCAGTCCCTCCTCTCTCGCTTCGTCCCTGAGGAGTTGTCTAAGCTTTGCCCTCGCGGCCATATTATGTCAGTGACGGAGACTAGTGGAGAAAGAAAATAGGAAAAAGGATACACTGGTTCCTACCACTTACGAGAAAATACTAAATTAAAAGATGATATGCTTAACCCTGGGATACCTCCTCCAAAATAAAATCTAACTATCGCTGCTATTAATCGGCAATAAAGCACCTAATGCAAACACGACTACGCCCACTAAATGGTAGTTAAGATTACTTCTGAAAAATAAGTTGCTACAGTGGAAACAAAATAATTATTGCAAAAATTTTAAGGAGAAAAGAAAATCCCTTAATTTTTAAATCCACTATAATTTACCCCTGAAGATAGTTATGGTAAGGGAGGCAATTAATCTGGACGAATAGTCTGAAACGCACTCCTTAGCTTTGCTCAAACACCTTCCTGCTTCAGAACCCTTGTGAATGTTATACACTCACAAAACTTTACCTGCGTTTAGTATTACAAAATCATTAATTAACATGTATTCCGACAAAATCAAACTGTAAACCAAATGTATAATGCTTCTTAATGCTGTGGAAGACAATTTTTAGTCGTGTGGTCAGCACGCCCATAAACAGATCGTTAGTCTAGGGGATAAATTATTTAAAGATATAACAACTCACAAGACATCAAACTCTTACTCTATTACAGAATAAAGAATCTTAAGTTCAAAATCCAGATAGACGAGTCCACATTTGTCGTTCTCGTCTTCCTATTCTAAGTTCAAAAAAACCGGAAACGAGCCCACATTTGTCGTACTCGTCTCAGGATTTTGGGTTCAATTCCCGGTAACGAGCAACCATTTGTCGTAGATTTTTGATAGGAGAATTAAGACTTGGGTTGGTCCCTTCTGAATAGATTGGAATGAGTGATAGTCACAGCGTGAGTTAGTAAAAGAAATAGATTCCACGAGTGAGATGATAGAATGTGATATAAATGCTGTCTCTGAGAGCGGAAAATCTTCTCTCTCTCTCACCTATCTTCTACGACAGATCTAAAGTAGTCAGACAGTCTAACACATATACATATTACCTATATTTCTATCTATTCACGGGCACGCACATACACGTGACGACAGTTAAACACACAGACGTGGGAAATCTATAACAATGAATATATATATATATTATTCTAGAACGAGCTGACCAACACGCTGATTAATTCCAAGGGAAATTTTAATTATCATTTAAAATTTTTTCACAACACATAGAAATTACATCAAAACATATACAAATAGTCATAAAATATCAAGAGAATGCTACAAGGATGATAGCCCCGCTATGATATTAACTCTAGGTTTAGCCCACAGCCCCGTTATGAGACAGATGATGGCCCAAAGAGTTACAAATACATATGGTTAGGGTCTAATATTGTCCCCCTTAGAAGGTATGCACTGACTTTGACAGCAGTATCTATTCTAAAGAAACAATTAATACAACAAGTGAGTGCATTAAATAACGAACATCCTTCCGTCACTTTCACTCGGTTCATTCATCGGGGTACCCTGGCACACGTTCTTACCTATCAAAAACTTGATGTTGTTCACCGTCTGGCGCAACCGTAGGACACTTCTCTACAGTGAATCTGTATTCTTTGGTAAAGCGAATCCCAGCTCTACAATTACAGGTTTCTTCCCCTGTTTTCGGGGAGCGTTCACTTCACCAGTTAAATTTTTGATTACTGTTAATGTCACTTGAATCAGTTTGGATAAGCAAGTTTAAACGGGCACAGAGTCAAAAAAACACGAGGATTCCCTTAATTTGGAAAAGATGACCAGTGGACAACTGCTCTCAACAGATAGTCTTGGTTCACTATCCACTCTTTCAATAATGTCGGAAATATTAATGTTATTTCTTGTAATTATTCTCGCCGCTAGGCAGCATGCATATTTGAGTTTATTGTGAAGAAATAAAGTCTGGCTCAAAGGCCCAGTATGAACATTTAGTCTTTAGAAAACCGGTAGTGGGATTGGTATTACTGTCTATCTCTGATGGCACATGCACTGTCAGACCAGTGTTACTTGAAACAACCCACGTGGTTAAAGATAGGAAATGTCTATTCTTCTCACAAGTATGTCTCTTTACTACTAAACGCTGGCAAGTTGGGTTCACCCCAGTATTCACTGAATGAAATGAAAAAAAACAATATAAAATAATTATACATACTATGTATAAAGATATAACTATATTTTAAACTGCAAGCGTAGAGCTTATCATTTAACACTTACTGTGAAATAAGTTATATTATAAAATCACTCATCATGAATTAGGAATAATGGGGTTATTCCGTCACCACTCATGATGCATCTAGCATTTATAAGTTAGTTTAGAAAATGTATCTCGCCTGAGTATTAGCAGTTAAATGGAATTATTTTTATTAGCCGAATGGGTTTAGCTAGAAATTTATAATTTATCTTGCTTTCCACTGTAACTCGTCGACTAAAGAATATAACAAACTATTAAAATAATCACTCTGCACACAGAACTAGTTTAAAATGAAATAGGCGATTAAACACTTTATCACTTCACAAAATACTAGAGATCTAGATATAATATTTTACCTCAAACAGAACTACGTATCACAACGAAACTAAGAGACATCACTTATAAGTTTAAGTGTTCTAGAACGCAGTGACCACGTCTACTGTAAAATGGAGAATGAGTGAAGTTAGTTTCAACTCGGGCCAATATCTTAAAATTAGACAAAAGCCCCAACTTATTTCGCAAACGAAATAATCTCCCCTTTCCGGCTTAACGATACGTTTAACACCTAAACGCATGTCGTAACTGCCACCTACTGACCGAGATGTACGCGTGTCGGTTGCAAATCTCAGACACCCCGTCTGCAGTGCGGAGCGCAATTTCACACTTCGCCGGACTATCCCGACGAAAACTCACGCCGTTGCTGCAAAAGGTAGACAATCCGTCTGCCTGCCATGTCCGACGTAGCGAATTCCCACACCCCAGGCCCAGAAATCTGGTCAGGCAGCGCTCTGACCGGGGAAACTTTTCAGATGGTAAGTCTGCATCTATATCCCGCGAAACGAATTATCACGCCTTCTGTCGCCCTGCGGCCCTGACATCTACGTAATCAAGTTTCAGTCAGCATGAGAAAGAAAGACGGTAAAATTTCGAATGGGAAAAGAAAATATTTTTCGCAAACTAACGAATGCGAAAAAATTATATATATGAAAAAAGGTAAAGAGTGACAGAAAAAATTAGAGGACCCGAGTGGAAGAAAGAGGAAAATATAGACAGTTTATAGAACATAACTCCCTATGTGACAGTGATGGCAGACATATTGTCTAGATGCCCACACGATTCCATTTAAATCTTATGTCCTAGATTTCCTGATACACTTCCAGACTTATGTCCGTTCTTAATATCATAATATTTATTAACACAATTGTGTCACTAGTTGGATGATGTATAATGACTTTAATAAATTTGATTATGTCCATCCATGATATATATCCATTGGATATGTTGATGGTATAGTATTGTAGTTCATGATATTTGTATATTGCTATAATTATAGTATTGCATAATTTTTGATATCTATGATTGGTATTGCCACCAACTTAGGTTTCTTTAATGGTACCTCCCGAGTTTGTTTTGCTTAGAGGAAATATTTTCTCTTATGATGGGGGAGGATTTTACTCTCTCCAGACGCTTTATTTATGCGTCTATTGTAATTGATATTAGGTTCATTCTTTCATGGGCACATAATTGATGCTTGTGCTATCTTGCTCATGGAAATATATTTTTTTTAATGTGTCTTTTTTTTACAGGGGGGGGGGGGGGGGGGGCAGTAATATGTTGCGGTCATTTTGATGGAGTTTCAAACGTCGATTTATTGGTTGTATGTTTTTCACCCTGGTCAAAGTTGGGGAACTATGTCTTAAATTTGCTGTGTCAGGTTGATTAGGGGTTATCTCCCTTTTTGGTTCATTCATTGTGTTTGACCTTTAGGGTCAAAGGTAAACAGTTCTGGGCTATGTGCCATGTGCAGTTGTAGAGCGCAAAATTAGACTTCCGTCAGGGAGAGTTGGGACTGGCTTCTGTGGGATGTGAATGTCCGTTGTATCCTGGGGAAGGATAATCTTCGAAGTGACTGCGTTGTCAGTTTTCCCCAGTGATTTACTGTGCGTCAGGAATGACGACAGTGTTATTTCTTATGTTCTGAGGATTCGTTTCAAGGTAACACCGACTTTATCATTACTACGCATTCGTTTGCATAATTTGTTAAAGGCTTACCTAGCCTGTGAGAACAGCTCACGGTTCCTGTAATGCAGAACTTATATTTTGTGCTCAATATAGCTATTTAAGACTATTCGTCTTTATATGATCAGAAGTCCAGTGACGAAATTATATATGGTGGAAACCGCAGATTGGCGGTATATTTATACAAACATTATAGCAGGGTTTAGGCAACCTGCTTATGAAGAGTACACAGCTGACGTCATATTTAGGCCTGTGTAATGGCCACTATTCTACAGCATGAAAAGATGTAACTGCCGTGTTATGCCAAGTTGAACGACGGCCCTGGTAATAGGATTACATGGGTTAAGGGCTCGTCTTTAGTATGACGGAGTTATTCAGGTATCTGACGCGTTCAGTCAGGGATACCAAAGCGGCCATATGAATTGTACGTTAAAGGACATACCACTATTGACCATGCCCACATATGTGAATGTTTACCAGCCTTAGAAGGCCTGATATGTACCAAGCCATTTCAATTAACATGATGTACATGAACCTGTTTACATTGACTGTTCCTGTGTAATTCAACTGTTAGTGCTGTGAATAAATGTATGAACTGTTTCCAGTAGTTACAACCATCATTGGCTTCTGTACGAGTGTGACTGGGTGCATTGTATACCATATATGATCCTAAACGCATTCGCGTCTGCACACACCCATGTCTCACATCATCATCATCATCGTACAAGGACCATGTATGCTGTCAGCGTGAGTGACCCAGATCTTCACCGCACCATTACACTGTTCATGTGACATCGACACGCATACCTAGCCAACTACACATCAACATTTGTATCACGTGAAAAAAACCAACTAACAATCTTCTTCTTCTTTGATCCTTAGCCGCCGACCGTCAAAGCAGTCAGTGGCCATCACGCCTAGTGGCGTCTTGTAGGGCAACAACAAATTTATTCCATTTTGCTCGGTCGGTGGCCATCCTTCGTACAATGCCCCAACTCTGGTTCATTCTTTGCATCTCAGCCTCCACAGTCCTCCGCCAGGTTGTTTTTGGTCGGCCTCTCTTTCGTTTTCCTTCAGGGGTCCAAAGCATAGCTGTTCTTGTGATGGCATCAGGGTCTCTTCTAAGGACATGACCAACCCAGCTGCAGCGTCTGCCAGCTATGATGGTGAATTAGTTAAATGCCGCCCTGAGAAAAGTTTTGCATGTTATAAAATATTAGCAAAGGCTTCAGTAATATTTTTAAAAAATGCAAAAAATTAATTAAGGAAGACCAATACTGTCGCGCACAAAAAATGTAAATAAATAAACGTATTGATTTGGTTACACACACAACCAACACACGTACACATACACACAGGACTGAATCCTGGGTGAAGGCGATGCGGCTGAACCTGACACCAAACGTGATGGAGGTAACGAAATGAAATAAATAATAATAAAAAAAACATTAACATTTGAAAAGAACCAAATTTGCATGTTTTAAAGTGAGCGACATCATGAGAATTAGCACCACCTTAACAAATCCCTAGGGCTGGCTCTAGACATAAACATACTGTTATTGTTATCGTTAATCAGAATCGGCCTCACTGCACTCCGGGCAAACCCATAGGTGCTCAGTCTCCCTCAGTAAATGTCGAAGAGTATGAATGCGAACTGTACCTGTAGCACGCTGGTGATCATTAATTGCTTTTAGTATCTCGCCCTTATCCTTGTCCAGTGTCCCTATTTTGGGTGCTCTCGAGGCCAGTCTGCCAGCTCTCTTATTGCCACGTACCCCTGCATGACCACGACAGTAAATCCACATCAGTTCTCGAAGATTTGAGGATTTTATTGATGTTTAGAACAAATGAAAGAATCGCGTTAATGTCCGGGATTTCAAAGACATTGAATGGGTCATCATCTAATCATCCAATCCTTAAAGGCTTCCACAACCAAACAATGACTATAACTCACAGGTGACAGGTATTATTTCTGGCCAGAAAGACACAGTAGAAACATCAGGATAGGAAAGTTCAATCACTGCACCTGCAGGAACACACGCAGCGAGACCTGGAGTAAAGAAACTAACACGAGCGATTGATGATTGCAATTTTGTTATCTCGCTTGCTTGTGGTTCAGTTTTACAGTTATTTTGGGCGTACTCCGCTGCAAAAAAACTTTCTCTTATATCATTCTACATATGTGATCTAGGGTGTAGTTACTTCAATTTTTCTAATGCCATCATTTCGCGTTCTGTCTAATAATGGCCCTTTTCAAGCATTTCCGTTGAAACTATATTCAAGGCAGAAGAGTGGAGCAAGTTAGGTGAAAACTGGACGAACTACCAACAAATCATGATCAGCCTTGGTAGAGAGAGCAGAACTTAGGCCAATGGGAGAGCAGAGCTGGAAATTGATCAGCTGATAAATGAACATGCTGGGGATGATGATGCCATTGTGTACAAGGATGGGTCTTGTAGTCTTACTTACTTACTTACTTAGTCGTTCCCCTTCTACCGTGAGGTGTAGAGGTTTGGAAGAGAGAGCGCCAGACCATTCTATCAGCTGCCTTCTTCCTGGTCTGGTTCCATTCTAGTCCTCGGTCCTTCAAAGATTGTCTAATGTTGTCCTCCCAGCGGACTCTGGGTCGTCCTGGAGGTCTGGATCCCTGGCTCTTTGTTTCCCATGCTTGTCGTGGTAGCCGATCTTCTCCCATTCTGCAGACATGGCCAAACCATCTTAGTTGGGACTGTTCTATTTGGGTCTGCAGCGGATGGGATTTTAGGCCTTGACGGATCGTCTGGTTGCGGACCATGTCTCTTCTTGTTACTTCAACCACTTTCCTCAGATACCTCATTTCTGAGGTTTGGATCTGGCTTTTGTGGGTTGTAGTCATTGCCCACGACTCGCATCCATATGTCAAGACTGGGACATAGGTGGAGCGGTATACAGCCATCTTCGTTTTCTTACCAACCTCTTTCTTGCTGAGGAATCCACGATTTATGGCCTGAAAAAGTCTCCCAGCCGCTGCTTTTCGAGTGGCCAACTCTTCTTTGATGCCTCCCTTTCGGTCTATAATAGCTCCGAGATATTTAAAGTGGTCGACCTGCTCCAGGACCTGTTCTCCCAACTTAATCTGATGTTTTCTTTCTTCTCGTGATATCACCATGGATTTTGTTTTAGAGCTGCTTATGACCATCCCTCTCTTCTCCAGCTCTTCCTTCCAGACTTGCAGGTTGGATTGGAGATGTGCCTCTGATTTAGCAATCAGGGCAACATCATCAGCAAATGCCAGCTCCGAAATATAGACCTGTCTCATCTTCCAGTACCCCACTGAATACTTTCTTGTTCTCTCCTTACATGCCTTGATGACATCGTCCATAAGGAGTATGAAGAGGTAAGGTGATAGGATATCACCTTGTCTTACACCAGTGGTGGTCCTGAACTCTTCTGACTTATGGTTTGCTGTCCTCACATAATTTCTGCAAGACTTGTAGAAGCTCTGTATAGCATGAATCAGAGGTGCTGGAATATTCTTCCTTGCCAAACAGTCCCAAAGTTTGCTCCAGGGGACCCTGTCAAACGCCTTTTCCAGATCTATGAAACAAAGATGGATCTCACTCTTATACTCAAGGGCCTTTTCACTCAGCTGTCTGAGTGTGAAGATTAGGTCTTGAGTACTTCGGTTTGCTCGGAATCCGCACTGGACCTCATCCAATTGTGGCTCAGCTAGGCGTCGGAGTCTCTGCTCTAGGATTCTAGAGTAGATTTTACCAGGGACACTGAGAAGGGATATGCCTCTATGGTTTCCACATTGTCGATTGTCACCCTTTTTGAAAATTGGTGTTATGATGGCAATCTCCCAATCCTTTGGTATGGTCTTGTTGCACCATGCTGCCTGTAGGACCTTTAAGAGTAATAGGTCGCCTGATGCTCCCATGTACTTAACCATTTCTGGTGTTATACCATCATGCCCTGCTGCTTTGCCCATCTTGATTTTCTCTAGTGCTGCCCTCAGTTCTTCCATCTTTATGTCATCTTCACCATCATTGGTTTCCTCTTCTGTGTCGTGGTTATCATTTCTGATGCTTCATCATGCTCACCATCCAGGAGTTCTGAGAAATATTCTTTCCATCTTTCCATTACTTCCTTCGGGGCAGTAAGCAATTTGCCTTGCTTGTCCTTTATAAATTTGAGAGGGCATTGTTTTTCTTTCCTCATGTTCTTTAGGGTCTTATAGAACAATTTCTGGTTTTCTTGTGCATCTTTTTCTAGCTTTTCTCCAAATTCTTCCCAGGACTTCTGTTTTGCTGCTAGCACTTTGTTCTTTGCTTCTGTTCTGAGTGTCACATATTCTCTATATTTTTCCATTTGTCCTGTTGTGTTTTTAGCTCCTAAGTATTGTTTCCATGCCATTTTCTTCTCTCTTATTTTCTCTTTGACTTCCTCTGTCCACCAAGGTGTCCTCTTTCTCTGGTTCCCAAGTCGGACTTCACCGCATGCTTCTGCAGCAGCTGTCTTTATGATATCCTTGAATTTATTCCAGAGGGTTTCCAAGTCATCAGGTCGTTCTTCTGTGTTGCTCACTGCTGTAGCAATAAGCCCCTGATATCTGGTCTTAATTTCTGGCTCTCTCAGCTTGTAGGTCCTAATGCTCATTTCTCCTGCTCGTTTACTTGGTTTCTTGCGTGATGTTGGGCAGTTCCTAGGCTGAGCAACTCTTTCAGTTGTTCGTTTGATTGTTAGCAGGTAGTGATCACTTCCAATCTCTGGCCCCCTCCAGACTCTTGCATCTCGGACATATCTGAATGAGCTTCTCCGAACAATGGCATAGTCGATCACTGACTTCTCATTCTTGGTTGGTTCACATCTAGTGTATGCATGTATGCGCTTATGGGGGAACTTTGTGTTTGTAATGATCAGATTCTGCTCACTGCAGAATCTAAGGAGTCGCTTCCCATTGTCATTGAGAGTATCTTCTCCATATCTTCCGATAACTCCACCCCATCTAGCATGGTCATTTCCAACTCTGGCATTAAAATCTCCGAGCATAATAACTTCATCTAGGCATCATCCACTGTCCTTTGAAGCAGCTCGAAGAATTCCTCCTTGACCTCTGCTCTCTCATCCTCATTTGGCCCATACACTATGACCAGGTTGACTATGGTTTCTCCTTCTTTTAGTTTTACAACCATAATGCGCTCCGAGACAAAGTTCCATCCCTTGATACTATCTTTTTGATTTTGGGCCACAATGCAACCCACGCCCCCTTTAGCTCTTTCAGATATGGGTACACCACTGTAGAGCAACGTGTTGCCATCGAGATCCATGACTCCTTGTCCTTTTTTCTTCGTTTCCGTTATAGCCAGGATTTCTAGTTTTGCTTTCCTCATCTCTTCCACCAGCTCCTCTTCCTTACCATTTATACTTCTTGTGTTCCAAGTTCCATAAGTCGTAGTCCGTAGTCCGTTCCAGTTCGTCGCCTTTAGAATCAGTCCGGTTTTCTCTCTTGTAGTTCGCGTAATCATGATTTAAAGCAAACAGGTGATTGGCCTGTTGTGCCTTTGCATGGTGGAGGGGCTGCCTCCTTACGGCCTCCATGCAGGCCGCCCTCCTCCTTTTTCATCCGGGCTTGGGACCGGCATTGGCGGAGTTGGGTCTTGTAGTCTGTGGTAAGAAATCTGGGTGGAGCCCATCTGCTAGAGTAAATAGCAGAATCGCTGCTGAACATAAGAGGGGGGAGGGGGGGGGGGCTTACTGTCGTACAGATAGTTTGTGAGTTATTTTTTAGCCCGTCTGAGTAGAGTGGATAGTGATAAGTACGTGAGAAAAAAAAGGTGTGAGAAATAGATTTCACCGGTGAATAGCTTAAGGAGAAGATATGTCTCTGGAATGAGTAAGTTTCTCTATTCCAGCCTATCTATACGACTATAATTTAGTCCAAGACCACCTTGCCGTCCTCATACACATAAGCAACTGTAAGAGTCTAAGGCAGTGGTTCCCAAACTTTTTCTGTTCACGGCGCCCCTAGTGTACCAGAATTTTTCCACGGTGCCCCAAGTCAGAACATAAGCCTACCTAACAGTTGCAGTGCGCAGTTGGTGCGGTTAGATTGGTTAACTAAAAACAATTAATGAAACACAAATTTCAAATTCACAAACAATTTATATAAAAAGTATTAATAAAGTAATAATTTGGAACAGGGTGGCTGTTCCACGTTGATTTTCGCACGATACTTGCTTTTTATCACAGCGACCGCGGAGAACCCAGCTTCGCACAAATATGACGTCGCAAATGGAATTAAGATTCGCTGAGTTTTACCACGTAGCAGCGGATATTCATCTTTTACTGATGTTCTAAAGTCAGTTAGTTCCATGCTGCCAAATTTTCTCTTCAGTGTATTGTCACAATACAGCTCAAAAAGATTTTCTTCTTCTACAGAAGTAAATTCAGATATGGAGCTTTGGACCTGAATGGGTCTTGAATCCATGCGAACTTGTCGATATTATCTTCTTGAAAGTATATTTTCAAACCAGTAGATAAGCTGTGATAAGTGCTCTTGAAAAACAGATTTTATGTTGCGAGAGAAATCAACTTCATTGGAGATCACAAACTGCTGCAACAAGGGGAAAAAATCTTTGCCACCATCTTCATCCATTTTTCTACTCCATAACTGTAATTTTTTTCTAAAAGCTAAAACCTTCTCAACCAATTTCAATATGTGCATGTTGCCTCCCTGCAGGGAGAGATTCAACGCATTTAACTTTTCAAAGATATCACACAAGTATTCTAGTTTTGACCAAAAAGTCTGTTTCCACGAAGTGTTTGGCATATTCGTGTTTTTCCTCTTCACGAAAAGTGTACATTTCCTGCCGTAATTCAAACGTACGGGACAATACATTGCCATGAGAGAGCCATCGCGAGGGGCAGTAGTACAACAAAGACGTGTATTCGGCTCCCATATCCTCACACAATTTTTTGAAAAAACCTTGCTTTCACTGGCCGAGTTATTATAAAGTTTACCACATTCACCACACATTGTAAGACCAGATTCAGTGGAGGACTCAGATACATATGCGAGTGCTTCTCTGTGAATGATGCAATGGGTCCACAGTGAATCCGGAGCTTTGCTTCGAATAAGCGCCTGCAATCCTCCATAACGGCCGGACATCGCACGACCACCATCAGTACAGACACCAAGGCACTTTGTCTACTCCACATTATGTTCAACCATAAATGTGTCCAGGATCTGGAACAAGTCTTGAGCCTTTGTACTTGCAGTAATACTTTTACAAAAGAATTACGTCTTCCACAATGTCATTACTATCTATGAACCATACATAGCAAATCAAATGTGCATCCTTATTACTGTCCGTGGCCTCATCCAGCTGCAACCTAAATTCCTGCCCTTTTATTTTTTGTTAATTAATTAATCATTGAGATCCTCCGCCATGTGTTGAATTCTGCAACTGATAGTATTGTTAGACAAAGGCACTTTTGAAAGCAGTTTCCCCGCAGCCTCATCGATCATAATGTTCACCAAATGTACAGCAACCGGTAGAGTTAGTTGTTCTGCGATGTTATGGGGCTTTTTACACTTCGCGACTCTATACGCAACCTTGTATGATGCTAGAAAAGCATTGCTTGGTATTGACACCTGCTGAGAAAAAGTAGCTTTTTGTTGTTTTAATTCTTTTAACTTTCTGGTAAAATAGTCGCGAGGTTTACCAACCATGTTTCCATGATTGGTTTCTAGATGGCGTTTTAGCTTACTTGGAAGCATGCACTCTGGTGCCAAAACTTTCATACACAGAACACACTGCGGTCTCTCTTCATCGTTGACATATGTCGAAGTAAAGCCAAAATCCAAATAACTGTCGTCGTATAAATACAAGTATATATACACACCCACACATATATATATGTGTGTGTGCGAGTGCGCGCGTGTGTGTGTGTGTGTGTGTGTGTGTGTGTGTGTGAGAGAAAAAATGTATAATAATATATTTAACAAAATAATAATAATTTCAATAAATTGTATTTAACAAAAAAATTACTATTCCAAAGATCTAACATAATATTCTATATCGACACTAAAAACAGTCTCTGTATTGAAAAATGTACATGCCATGGAATGATTGAAGAAAATTAAGTATTATTAAGATATTGTAACCGCGCTTCCTCTTCTCAATGTTATTAGGTGGCGATCTATTTAACTATGTGACTGATGGCAGGCCTAGCTATATCATCATCAAGATGTTATTCTCTTTGCTGGTATATCTTCCAAGTAGGTTAATATCTTATGTAGTGGCCATCACCGCCAGAGATGACAATTCCTGGATGAGATATGGTCCGTCTTATTTCCAACCCTTGGCTTGTTCTATCCCTTCATAGCTGTTACTCAGTGACTAACTTCGTATAGTGGTTTTCTTTCTCAATGCTAACACCTTGTTTACACTTCCACTCAACAATCTTTACAGACTAAGCCCGACTTATATGGTGTCCATCAAAAACTGATTTATTTACATATCATAAATTCCATTTACAATTGGAGGCATATGGTACAATTCTCCATTACTATCATTTCATATTGTCCCCGGTATACTGCTATCTCATGGGTATACATATGATTCTCTTCTTACAAACAATTTCATGTATAGTCCACGAAAATTATTCCTCCAGTGCTTCATATTCTCTCAGGCCTCTTCCAAGCGCCTCTTTAACTTATTGTGTGCTTATTCCCTCCTGACTAACTCTGTCAGGTTTATCTCAATTAATCTTAGTGCAATCAGTTTATAATTCATAAAAGCATATCAATAATTAGATGCATCTATAACAGCCTCCATATACTTACACCTGAGAGAGAGCGCACGAGTTATCGCGCAAAAGTCATTACTCTTCAGTTTCTTACTCGTCATACTTATCATTGACGATGTCTCATAATTCATTTGTGCAAAAGCCCAATGTGGCTATCAGATTAATGTTCTTCTATGTCTCCTCTTAGACTGCTACTTAGTCAAAAAGTTATCCACTTTGTAGTTAATCTTGTACTTTCATCAGCATTTCTTCTCATCATGAGCTTGCTTAATTGTAAGCTTCATTACCCCTGTAGTATTTCATCTGGATTTCTGAAACATTGCTTCTACAAAAAAATGAGGGAAGAGCATACTTACTGTGATCACACAGAATCCTCACAATAATCACAATCCCTGCTATCACTCCTAAATGCTAGACTTATACTTTAATCACAGTTCTTTCTAATCTCCTGAATTGCTACCGCTATTCAATCTAGATCTATAAACCTATTTAGAAAAAACTTCTGTCATCCACAGAGTTTACACTTGAGAACCCGGCAGAAACACAATCTTGCCACGTCGGTTCCTCAAACCTGGACTGCTAAAACACGACCGCTTAACAGCGCGCCGTAACTTGTTCTCCCTTCTAATCATTCTCAGCTGATCTCTCTCTTGTTTTCCAGTTAAAACGATTGGTCCGCCTTATTTCCACTCACTGAAAAACATGCTCACGCTTATCTACCACGTAGGCGAACTTCAGTGAACTGTCTTCTGTTATTTTAAACTCTCCTCAGTCTTTCCCGTGCGTTTTTTCCTTCTCAGCTCACTAAAACCTACAAGGGACTTAATTCTCCGTTGTCTCCCTTTGATAATTTACCTTAATCTTATACTCTCTTCTTTAAGGCTTACTGCAAAAATCTTCTCATGCTAATTTTCTTAACCATAGCTGTGGACTCACCAAACCTGCTTAAGTCTAATTCAGCCTTGTTTTCACCAACCGTGATTTACAGAGTTTCCTCCCTTTTTACAAAAGTATCTCTATGCAACATTTTATCTCCCTTCAACTAAGACAAACAGTCTGTATCCCAATCTATTCATTTTTCCTGAACCATTTTCCACACTCTTTTACTTTACTAAAACCGAATCACTGCTCATCTAAACCTTGCCTGAAGCACAGATAATGCTCTGGCGAACCCAACGGTGACATACAACCAGGGGCCGTACAAATGTATCCCGTAGGGAGACATTTGCGTTCTATCAAGAAGTGTCTATTCTCTACTTATCATACTATCATATACCTACTCCCATACATATAGATTACCAAAAATCGGGAAAACAACATCATAATGGTAACACTATACTACAACTAATTACTAATACTTCAACTGAAGTATGTCATCAATTATCTCATAAATATAGAACGTCATATTATCTAACTATTCAATTACCAATAATTCTATAATGTTCTATTTAGCTATGTACAATAGTCGACATGGGAACTGCCTCTGAAAGCAGAGATTTGTCAGTCCACCTAATGTCTAAAATATCTGCCGTCAATGTCGGTAGTGCATTGTACCGGTCAGATAAGCAGAGTTATAATATGTAACGTCACAAAGCATGCATTAACTAAATATAGCAAAAGACATGTGTCGCTTAAGTCATAATTTGATGTGCCCGGCTGATTCTAGCCTTGGATGAGCCAGTCAAATCGTCAACTCTGTCTGAAACTATCCACGCATGTCCAAATACCTGTCCTGGGGCGATAGTGACAGATATGTGTCACTAAGTCAGAGTTTGATGTGCTCGACTGATTCTAGCCTTGGATGCACCAGTCAAATCGTCAACTCTGTCTGAACTGTATACGCTATACCCCTGTATGTTAGACTTAATAAAATACCTAACATCATTGTCTGACATTAAATGTGAACATGGCTATATAAGTGTCATTACCATCATCTCTCAAGTAGGCAGTGCCTACCATATCAATACTGCAACCATGTCGTAACCAGTGCAATGGCAAGTGGGGACGTTCTTCATCAGTGCAAAGAGAGTTTCTTACTCTACTATAACTTGACTGAGTCAGTATCACATCTCTTCTTTTTTCTCCCTTTTTTTCATCGTCTGGTCCTGAAAAGTATATGTCTGAAGTTCATATTATACAACTCAACATACATATAATGCTATATATTCTAACAATTATCAGTCTTGATCCTCTGGTGTGCTGAATCTTGTACCTTGGGAGAACATTGTTTAGGCTTCTTGAGATTCCATGTAGTTGTTCTACTCATGTTTCTATGTGATTAGTCTAATTTGTCACTACTTATAATATTCTATATGATAAATCTGCTTTGTCACACATGTTTCTATGTGATTAATCTGCTTTATCACCACTTATAATATTCTATATGATTAGTGTGTGATGTAGGTGTCTATATGTGCTCCGGAATATGAATATCGACTAAGTTAACCACCGAGAAACTTAATTAAATAACTTAACGTTGGGTACTATGTTGATTGGAGTACCTATAAGCACTATTGCTGGGTGAGTGCTGCGAATTAGTACTATAGCTGGGTGAGTACTTTGCGACGATTACACTGCCTGCATAAATTTTGAAATCTCTTTTGCAAGCTCTAACAGTGTAATTTCTCTACTGGAGAGACGATTGTCGTACTGTGATGAAGTTGGTATCAATTGTGATGTCGTGTTTATAGTCGCTCTGCAGGAGGAAGGGGGCGAACGAATACTTGTATGTTGTTGTAAACCTAGAGATGGTTTGTGTACTTGACGATGATATCTTTTGAACCTTGCTCGTACATGCTCTTGCGGTAGACGTAACAACTTCGCTCTTGGTGGTGAATCTGGTGATGAAGGTTGGTAAGGGCGCTTGGTAGCTATATGAATCTCGGTGTTGATAGTGTCATCCATGCACTCAGTGTCGCTTTCTTCTCGTTCTGTTTTGTCAAGTTCTGATTGAACGGGTGCCAAAGGCGTGTCAATGATGTTCTTGTTACTGTTTATGTGTTCCGCTGTAGGACTCTGGATATGGTGGATGATGTTGCTTCTCGTTGCTGATTGCAAGAGCCTCTCATCCTCGCTGTCCCAACTGGAGTGTGTAGGCTGGTGTTGACTGGAAGTTGACGGTGGTAACTGTCGACTTGTATGTTCATCTGTAAGGCTCCGACTATGGGGGTATATTGTTTCTCGTTGCTGGTTTCAAGGGCCTCTCATCTTCGCTGTCTCAACTGGAGTATGTAGGCTGGTGTTGACTGGAAGTTGACGGTGGTAACTGTCTTTGACTACCAAAATATGTTTGACTTGTTATCGATGTCTGGGGTTCGTCGTCATACACTGATAGTGATGTAGTACTATCTGTCTCATGTAGTCGGTTATCTCTGTATCTCAATCTTTCTCTCAGTTCTGCTGGTGGAATATCATCTTCTTCTTCTGAGTTTTCTCTGCAGCGAGTGAGGCGACGTATAGCATCTTGTAATTGATCTGGAGTGTTGCTTTGTTCTTCGTCAATTTCCTGCTCACCGTCTGTGTCGTGTTCGCTACGTGAAGTGCTTGCTGACTCTGTAGACTCATTGTGAGTCAACGTGGCTTTTCGTAGTGGTCTGCTACTCTGTAAAGCTGGTGGTGCTGTGGGGCGATGATTATCTTTCTTCATCTGTGCTGCTTGTGCTTTGATGGTTATGTTCTTCTCCTTATTCCATAATGTATAGTTTACTGGTGTTGTCTGTTTCAACACTTTAAATCCGTCAAGCCATCGTGCATCAAATTTATTATCTCGAACGTTCTTCTTGTAATACACTTTATCTCCAACTTGAAATTGTTCTAATGTCGCTCTTCTGTCATGCTGCTTCTGACATTTCTTGAAGGCTTTCTGTGCATTACTATTTGCTATCTGATGTGCTCTATACTTCTCCTGTAGTATGACTTCGATGGGATCTTCACCTTGATACTTCCTCTGAGTTGCAATAGATTATCTAATGGAAAGGTGAGTTCACGTCCATATAACATACAAAATGGTGATAACCCTGTCGTTTCATTTATGTTGACCCGTATTGCTTCGAGGGCTTGATTAATGTATATGTCCCAATACTGTACATTTCCTTGTATGTATTTGGCAAGGATATCACGCAATGTAGCATGCATTCTCTCATTTCGTCCATTTGCCTGCGGTCTATAGAACGTACTTGTGGTATGTTGAATGTGTAAAGTCTGGAGCGTCTTTTTAAAAGGGTTACCGACAAAATGTTTCCCATTGTCTGTGATTATTCTCTTGGGACAACCATGTCGTGGTACAATTTCTTGAAGAAAAAATTCAGTAACTGTTGCTGACGTTATATTCTTGAGAGGATAACTTTCAGGCCATACCGAATATTGATCAACAATGTGCAAAAGGTATGAATTCCCAGACTGGGTAACGGGATACGGACCAGAAATGTCCATGCTTATAACTTCCATAGGGAAATGTGATGGTTTCATCTCTTGTAAAGGAACTTTAGTTGGTCTCATATTTCGTATTCTGCAAATTTTACAAGTATTAACGTATTCAATGATGTCTTTATACATTGTTGTCCAATAGTACCTTTTCTTAATGACATCTATAGTTTTGTCTCTTCCAACATGTCCATTATTGTCATGGAACTGTACCAATAAATGAGGTATTACTGATTGGGGAAGTACTTTTTGTAGTCTCCCTTCTTGTTTTTGATTGATATGATATAAGACCTGGTCATGTGGCAGAATAGTGAATTGCTTAAGCGACGTGGGTTTCGCTTCTATTTGTTGAATAAGTTTAACTATCTCGGGGTCTTTTCTCTGTTCAGCATATACATCAAATGTATCCAAGTCTATTATCTCTTGCGCACCAGTGTCTGTTGTGACAGTGCTATCATCAACATCTACTCTATTGGAATTTATAACATTGATCTCCTTTGCATTATCGTTAATATCAGTACCAGCATCAGGATCGTCTTGCTGTTTGGTACTAGTGTGTGGAATTCGAGAAAGGAGGTCTGCACATGTGTTCTGGGTACCTGGGATGTATTCGATCGTTGTATCATATGATTGCAAGTTCATAGACCAAGTCTGTAATTTCTTAGTCTGTTCTTGTGTCTTGGTGAGCCAATTCACCAATGGTTGATGGTCTGTTCTAATGATGAGTTTGGTACCTCTGATGTAAAAGTCAAGTTTCTGTATGGTATAATGTATAGCAAAAGCTTCTTTTTCTGTAGTTGACCATCGTCTCTGTGTTTTGGAAAGCGCGTGTGATACAAATGCTATAGGCATCTCATTAGGAATCTCTGGTATGATAGGTGTTTCGTCATCTTCTCTAGGTTGGACTAAACAAGCACCTATTGCTGTGTTCGAGGCATCCGTATACAAAATCATCGGGCGAGATATATCTGGATGTGCCAGAAGTGGTATTGTTGTGAGTGCTTCTTTAAGGTAATCGAAGGATTTCTGACATTCTTCTGTCCACTTAAATCGAGAATACTTCTTGGTGAGATCGATAAGTGGTTCAGCGGCCTTCGAAAAGTTAATAACGTGGCGTCTGTAATATCCACAACAACCGATAAATGCTCGTACTTGCTTCACTGTTGTGGGAGCGGACATCTTCCTTATTGCTTCCACTTTATCTGTGTCAGGGCGAATGCCATCTTTGTTTACTAGGAATCCTAAATATTTGGTTTATGTTTTTAGGAAATCGCACTTGCTTAACTTGAGTTTTACTTGGTGGTGTCGAAGGCGATCAAAAACTTGCTCAACTTTGTTTAAGTGATCATCCACGGTACCTGATGTATGAATATGTACATCATCTATGTAGGCTAATGCAAAAGAATGCATTCCCTGCAAAACTTCGTCCATTAATGCCATGTATGTTGCAGGACTTCCTTTCAGACCAAAAGGCATAACGTTCCATTTGTAACTACCCATGTGTGTACAAAATGTTGATTTTTCCTTCGCTGCTGGTGTCATAGGAATACACCAAAATCCTGAGCGTGCATCCAATGTGGTAAAATATGTAGAATGTCCAAGTGTCGCCAAGATATCATCAATGCGTGGTAGCGGGTATGAAATTGTTTTAGTTATTCTGTTCAATGCGCGGTAGTCGCAACAGAATCACTTGTTCCGTTTTTCTTTGTAACGATTACTATTGGTGATGACCATGCTGATGTAGATATCTCTATAATTTCTGCTCTTAACATCTCATTTATAGATTTTTCCACTATTTCGCGATTCTTCAGAGGGGTGTGGTAAGGTTTCAGACTAATAGGCTCCTCTACTGTAGTCTGAATGTCCATATGTATCGTACTGGTTCTGCCTAACTCCATATCCGTTAGTGCAAATACATCTTGGTGTTTAGTGATAAACGCACTAAGTTTATTCTTATATTGATCGTCTACCTTCAATGTTGCCAGTAATTGTGATAACCGATCCGGTGTGTTATTCTGTATGTGAGACTCTTGGCTTGTCCATGGTGTCTTAACGTATGTGTTTTCTCCATCCATTCTGTGAAAGTTATTGCTACTCTCTCGTTTTCTGTTATGGTATTCAAAAGATTTGAAATTCATGAGCTCTTCATTTTGATCATATAGTTTCTCAGCGTATTTTGCGCTGGGTTGTTGTCATGGAGTATACTGTCCATATTTCTTATAATTGTCACTTTCATTCTGTCGTTCGCCACGACAGTAATCAAAGGGTTTTGAATATCTTGCTCTATATCTTCGGTACATTGGTGCATTTGAGTATCTCTTGTTGGTTGTCCGCCATGGAGTGTACTCTACTGTGTTCTACCATTATTCCTTCTGCTCTGTCGTTCACTACGGCAGTATTTTGCTGGGGTTGGCAATAAGGAATGTGTGTCAAGATTAATATAATGTGATATTTTCCTACTATCTCCTGTTCTTCTATATATTCCATCGCTAGCTTTTCGCTGTATTATTTGATTTACTCTGTGTGCATAGCGAGAGTATTCGTTGTTTTTCCTATTTGCACCTATATTTTCCGGTTCATTTCTACACGCTCTCTCGTATGGTGTATCATCTTGATTAATGTGTCCTCTTTCTCTGCGTGTCGGAATACTGCAACTGTCAGGTATATAACCAGAGTTATTCTTTCTGTGTCTATGATGTGTTTGTTGACCATTTTGTCTCTCCCTATTTTGCTGACTGTATATGTTATATCTTTCTATTGTTCTTCTCAGTTTGCCCCTCGTTCCTGTTTCTGAAGTCTGACGATTAGTCCTATGTATAAAGTTATTATTGTCTATATTATGCCATTGAGATCGTCTGTCTGAATCGGAAGGGTAACATGAGGCATAATTGTGGGATACATGTGGAACGGAGGAATAATGGTATTGACTTTGACCAACGTCAGGTGTTCTGTTGTCTCTTGTAGAGGTTAAAGATAATATTTGTACCTTGGCAATTATTGCACCTCTATGTATGGTTGTCGCTTGTCCCGATGTGTTTACAATTATAACTGGAAAATAACGGGAGGATGAAATCTCTGCAATGCCTTCGCTAACAAACATGAGGGGTTCATCGTTTATGTCTTCATTTTCCTGGGGTTCAATCTGTATTATTTGTCCTGGTTTAATGTAGTTAGAATTCTTGATTCGACCTTTTACTATTACTAGTTTGTTAGGTAACACCGTAACTGGGGCTGTCAAACGCACCAAGGATGCAATATGTATATCATCCTGCAGTTGTATATATTCATCGTTGATTTTAATCTTATGAGGTCGAAATATATTCTGGCATTATGATTATTGAGGAAGTCTCTACCTAGGATAAAATTTCTAGACATTCCACGAGTGATTATGAAGGAATGTGTAATCTGTTGTTGTCCTATGTGGAAGGTAATATCTGCGATACCACAAGATTTCATAGGTCCTCCTGTCACTGATGACATACATGTTTTTGAGGGTCGAAAACTTACTAAATGTTTAATTTGTTTATATAATTGTTCTCTGATCAGGCTGACTGAAGCACCTGTATCCACGAGTGCTCGATAATTCTTGTTGTTAATGTTGATCAGACAAGAACTAGGATCTGGTGTAATATTTATATTTTGGGGAGGAATTATTGATTGTGAAATCATGTTGTTTTTCTTTATATCTTTGGACCTACGATGGGAAAAGTTATTATTTCCATCACTTTTGTAGTCACCACTAACGGTCCTGCTTAATGGTTGACAGTTCCATTTCCCTGATTGTACCTTCTTGCTTGTCCTCTTGTGAAGTTGGAAGTTGCACGTGCTCCTCGGAACTTTTGACTGTAATTTTGAGTATTAGTATTACCATCATATCGTATGTTACTGTAATTATTCTGGAATGGGCGAGAATGTTGCTGTTGGCACTAGCGAGCTAGGTGTCCTCGGAAACCGCAAATAAAACAAGTGGAGGTATTGACTTGTTGTATGGTTTGCTGTCTGGGAGGCTGTCGAATATAATTCATGTTTTCTGACTGTTGGTTGCCTGCATGTCTTGGGCGATGCCAACGTGTGCGGGAATATCTAATTTCCATGGGTTCCTGCTCTGTGTGTGTCTCAACTGTGGAGTCATGCTCAATGCATTGATTGAATCTGGTTTGCACGTTCTGTTCCCTAACTGCTATCTGAATTGCTTCATTTATTGTTCTCTGGTCTTTTCGAATCATGTATAATTTTGTGTTGCTGCTTAATAGCCTATCAACAAAAATATCCACCAGATGTTTTTCCATATCTGGCAATGCTGCTAAACCATCCAAAAATGCTTCTTCTGCTAGATTTAGTAACTTCTCACCATAAGACTGAATAGATTCGTTGTTTTGTTGTCTCATGCGGCGGAGGAGTGACCATGCGTGCTCCGTATTGTCGCTATATCTTTGTGTTAGCTCTGTCTTGAGTGATTCGTATGTTTCTGTGGGATATGCACTGTCCCGTCTACGTAAGAAGTCAGAGACCAATAAGTCTGATGATATATGTAGTATTCTTTTGCGTTCCGTATCTGTGGATGCATTTATCATCGTAGAAAATTTGTCTACGTCCTTTAGCCATTTTCTAAATGGTTTAGAATCTCCTGCAAATGGTGTCACGATTGATCTGATTTGGCTGTATTTCGAACAATGACTCACATCGTACATCGTTTCCGTAATAGTTTTCAAGGCAACCATTGTGAACTCTTGTTCCGTTGGTAGTGGGGCTGGCATGGGCTGTTGTTGATGTATTGTATCGGGAAGTGGTGTAGCCATGTTGTCACTGTAGAAGGAGTGATCACGGCACAAATTACAATACAACGTGTAACCGCGCTACCGCTTCTCAATGTTATTAGGTGGCGATCTATTTAACGAGGTGACTGACGGCAGGCCTAGCTATATCATAATCAAGATGTTATTCTCTTTGCTGGTATATCTTCCAAGTAGGTTAATATATTATGTACTGGCCATCACCGCCAGAGATGACAATTCCTGGATGAGATATGGTCCGTCTTATTTCCAACCCTTGGCTTGTTCTATCCCTTCATAGTTGTTACTCAGTGACTAACTTCGTATAGTGGTTTTCTTTCTCAATGCTAACACCTTGTTTACACTTCCACTCAACAATCTTTACAGACTAAGCCCGACTTATATGGTGTCCATCAAAAACTGATTTATTTACATATCATAAATTCCATTTACAATTGGAGGCATATGGTACAATTCTCCATTACTATCATTTCATATTGTCCCCGGTATACTGCTATCTCATGAGTATACATATGATTCTCTTCTTACAAACAATTTCATGTATAGTCCACGCAAATTATTCCTCCAGTGCTTCATATCCTCTCAGGCCTTTTTAACTTATTGTGTGCTTATTCCCTCCTGACTAACTCTGTCAGGTTTATATCAATTAATCTTAGTACAATCAGTTCATAATTCATACAAGCATATCAATAATTAGATGCATCTATAACAGCCTCCATATACTTACACCTGAAAGAGAGCGCATGAGTTATCGCGCAAATGTCATTACTCTTCAGTTTCTTACTCGTCATACTTATCATTGACGATGTCTCATAATTCATCTGTGCAAAAGACAATGTGACTATCAGATTTATATTCTTCTATGTCTCCTCTTAGACTGTTACTTAGTCAAAACGTTATCCATCTTGTAGTTAATCTTGTACTTTCATCAGCATTTCTTCTCATCATGAGCTTGCTTAATTGTAAGCTTCATTACCCCTGTAGTATTTCATCTGGATTTCTGAAACATTGCTTTTACAAAAAAATGAGGGAAGAGCATACTTACTGTGATCACACAGAATCCTCACAATAATCACAATTCCTACTATCACTCCTAAATGCTTGACTTATACTTTAATCACAGTTCTTTCTAATCTCCTGAATTGCTACCGCTATTCAATCTAGATCTACAAACCTATTTAGGAAAAACTTCTGTCATCCACAGAGTTTACACTTGAGAACCCGGCAGAAACACAATCTTACCACGTCGGTTCCTCAAACCTGGACTGCTAAAACACGACCGCTCAACAGCGCGCCGTAACTTGTTCTCCCTTCTAATCATTCTCAGCTGATCTCTCCCTTTTTTCCAGTTAAAACGATTGGTCCGCCTTATTTCAACTCACTGAAAAACATGCTCACGCTTATTTACCACGTAGGCGAACTTCAGTGAACTGTCTTCTGTTATTTTAAACTCTCCTCAGTCTTTCCCGTGCGTTTTTTCCTTCTCAGCTCACTAAAACCTACAAGGGACTTAATTCTCCGTTGTCTCCCTTTGATAATTTACCTTAATCTTATACTCTCTTCTTTAAGGCTTACTACGAAAATCTTCTTATGCTAATTTTCTTAACCATAGCTGTGGACTTACCAAACCTGCTTAAGTCTAATTCAGCCTTGTTTTCACCAACCGTGATTTACAGAGTTTCCTCCCTTTTTACAAAAGTATCTCTATGCAACATTTGATCTCCCTTCAACTAAGACAAACAGTCTGTATCCCAATCTATTCATTTTTCCTAAACCATTTTTCCACACTCTTTTACTTTACTAAAACCGAATCACTGCTCATCTAAACCTTGCCTGAAGCACAGATAATGCTCTGGCGAACCCAACGGTGACAGTGGTTTGTTTTCTCACGGATTAATTTCGCACGGATTGCTGTGTTTTTGTGAGTTTGTGCTGTAGCAGCGGTCTCCCCTTGTCCGGGAACCTTTGTGTGTGTGTGTTTTTTTCTTCTGTGGATATTTCTTTTTTTTCCAAAATGGAAGTATAGGATATTACTTTAAACATGGAAGACGCCCTGGAAGGCGGGTCGTTGCACAGATCCGGGACCTTAGTCCTAACAACATCCGGGCCACAAGCCGCAAGAGCCTCTTACTCGCTGATGACGAGCATTTTAGCTGGACCAGCAGGGGTGGGCTCAAATAACATTGCAACCCTTTACAGATTCTCAGACCCTCTAAATTGGTATGTGACCCTGACGACGTCAGCTCACATAATGCACTACCAGAAGCTTCATGGGGAAAAATTTGAATGGGATAATCCCAGGATGTCTATAATCATAGAACATCAAGAAAAGGAGAAGTCCAAGGGGATGCTACATTGGCTACCCCCAACGATAAAAAAGGACGCTGTTCTACAAATCGTCACATCCATTACGGGCGACAAAGAAGCCGAAGCCTTTCAGTTAAAGAACGCCACAGACAAGTGGGCCTTCATGAGTAACCCGACCAGAAATATCCCGCACTTTGTCAACATGAGACTACAGTCGCAGGGACATGAGACAAACGTAAAAGTTTCTGTCACAATGACCAGCAGACGAACGCCTTGCGCGATTTGTGGTTTGGACAGTCATTGGGTTAACCAATGCCCAAAAAGGAAACCGCAAGTAGCAACCACAGTTACAGTTCCGGACAAAGTACAACCCACAAAATCAGCACCATCAACCTCAGCTGCACCTTTCATACAAAACAACCCCCATATAACCAATGACGCACCACAAGACACAAACAACGTGGATGTACCCGAATCTGACCCAGAAGATATGAACAATGACAAATTTACACTTTTTGTAAACAAAAGGAAACAGAAGAAAGAGAAGTCGAAACAGATTAAAGTCAAAAGAAGAATTACGCAGATGTCGCCTCAGTCCACTCTGGGTGACACCAATATGACCACTGACATAAACAACAAGCATGACAGCAGCACAAGAGATTGTGACACAGACACACCACTCCGAGGTGGTGCCCCCTCTTCCTGGGCAGCGATGGCTACAGAGGATTACTATGACCCAGTGTTATCAATAGACCTGGGGAGTAACTCATCGGGACAGGACTTAACCTTCTGAAAATGGAAAAAAACTCTTTCACAAGCGCGTCGCACGTACACAGACGACCCAGAGTTACAGAAGGGAAACTCGTGATGTTTAAAGACGTTAAGAACTGTGTAACTAAAATAATACATATAAATATGAATTCAAGGACAGATAGAGATACAAGATACATAGTGGATACATATATGTGCAAATGGAGATACACAAGTATGTATTTACAATGCTATAATTCTCTTCCTTTTCAAGACATCCTTTCCCTTTGTAGTATCTTGATACTTACTTCCTTTTCTGCCCTTTGGTTTTTCCTTTCTTTTTCATTACATAACAACACCCTTTCCTCCAATAGTCCTTTTTGTCAATTATCATCCTAGAATCCGTGTCCCAAGTCTAGGGCCTTTCTTTTCTTGAGTGGCATTTTTCTCTACATCCTTCAACCTTATCCCTTATCTACACAGATGCTCAAGTACCTTTCCTCTTTCCTAGAACTGACTGCACCTACTCTATGCAGTAACAAGGTGGTACGGGTAATTTTAAGAATATCTATTATTTCAGGAACCATCCTCCCGACGTCCAGTGGTAAGAGTGCATTAGACTTCAGGCTTGACACTCCTTATTACAGTGGCCTGCTGAATCCCCTCCAGGGTTCTCCTTGTAGATTCCATTTCAGGAATTATAATATATATATTTAAATTTGGCCAGTCACACACAATCTCCCTGGCCCGCACCTCAGGTACTCAGTAACAAGGCCTAACTTCTTGGCACAGTTCATTACATTTAATAACACAGTACTCCACATTGAGTATGGTATGACATAGTAGCTTTTTCTAGCAAATGTCTCTACTGTCCTTGATTCTGATACTCTCAGTTTTAATGTAACAGTCAACTTACGTGCCCAAGAATTCCATACACACTGCTAAGACTAATCTGACATTATACTGTTAATGAAAGCATAAGGCAGTGATGGTAATCGATCTTGCAGGTGCAATATAAAGATGCCCAAAGGCAATTAATACATTTTAAAATCAGGTCCTACTGGACACATTCCATGCATACTGGTCAAACGACACAAGCAGACTGCCGGTTAGAGACGCTAGCTTGTCCCAAATCAAAACTGACGTCTGCTGTCAATTCAAAGCAGGAGTCAAGACGTCACTTCCTGCAACCACGGGATACCGTGTGTAAACAATATATATCAGGAAGTGATCGAATACAAAACATGATATGATATTTACTCATATCACAAGGGAACTGCATATTTTTGTTTAATTTTATGTAAATGTATAAAGGAATAATGTTTGGGTTTTTTTCATGGCGCACACAGTTTTACACCCCAACACTACGGCCTTTAGTTTAACCTTGTTGTCTTTAAACATAAACGGTTTAACAAATAAACTAAACTCTCTGGAAATACTAATTAAAAAATACCAACCCGATTTTGTTTTTCTGCAAGAAACTAGAGTTATTTCAAACTTCCGTGCTAAACAAATTACAACAAAATTAGGCTTAAGAAACGGGTGGTTTAGTATAGGGACATCACACACAGGTGTAGCGATCTTACAAGTATCAGAAGACTGGGAAACAACACACCATAACACGGACACTAACGGTAGATTAGTTTGTGTCCAAATTAAAAATAAACAAAGCAAACAAGACACATACACATTAGTCAATATATACGCTCCCAGTCAAAAAACAAACCAGCCAGCCTTTTATGGAGAACTCTCTGGTTTGTTGTCACCACAATACAAAGGAGGGAACTTAATTTTAGGAGGGGATTTTAATTGTATCACGTCCGACCTAGATCTTGCTGGTCGAACCTTACAAAGACAGAACACATATGTAAATAAGAATCAGACATCTCCGTGGAAGATATTACAAACTATTTTAGAAGAGCATAGTCTAATGGATACCTTTAGAAGTGTTGAACCAAATAATAGATCGTACACTTTTATAGATAAGACACACCCAGGCTTATGACGAGCATCTAGGATAGATAGGATATATATATATCAGATATTTACAAGGTACAGGAAACAAAACATATTAACAGCACACTTGACTTCACGGACCATAAAGCAGTGTATACAGTATTAGGTAAAGGGACGCCCATTATAACATCTAAAAGGTCTCCACATTGGAAGTTTAATAATAGTTTACTTAAACATGATTTCTTCACAAAGGAAATAACGCAGCTCATATTAGGATACACAGAACAGACCCCCGAACAATATATGGCAGGATATTGGGACCTTTTAAAAAACACCATAAAAGACGGGACACAGGTCCTGGCAACCTACATACACAGGACATCCAAAACACAAGAAAAGATATTAGAACAAGCTGTCAAACTGACACAAAAGATAGACAAAACTGACCCGGTTATTCAGATGTTACAGGACCAGTTAGAACAGCATAAACAACACATATACAAAGGTGCAATGCTGAGAACGAAGTTATACAGAACACAAGAGACTCCAAACAAACAGTACTTGGCAATAGAACAGAACGTTCAACAAAATAAGCAGATTCGCCAAATACAAGATAACAATGAACAATTGCAAACGAACAACACAAACATATGTCAGACCATCTTGGAATTTTACAAACATTTATACACCAAAGAAGGAACAAGAACAGACTCGCAAAATAATTTTTTAAAGTACACAAAGCCTCTTACAGAACAAGAAAATAAAAATTTAGACCAAGTTCTAACACTCGAAAATTTGAGGGAGGCAGTAAACACACTAAACAGAGATAAGACCCCTGGCCCAGATGGCCTTACATCAGAATTCTATATTTTCTTTTTTCCCGTTCTTGGACCACTATTAATGAAAGTTTTTGAGGAAGCTTTTCAGAAAGGCGAACTTCCTGAAAGTTTAAACCAGTCGTACATAGTACTCTTACCAAAAGAAAAAACAGATAGGAAACTAATAAAAAATTATAGACCCATATCACTTCTAAACACTGATTACAAAATTTTAACTAAAACTCTAACTAATAAATTGAAACCATTCATGCATATCCTAATTCATGACGACGAACAGAACAGCGTGCCGCAGAGGAATATTAGCTAACATACACACTTTTTTAGAGACCTGATTAACTACGCGTCAGACAAACAGCACGAGGCAGCTATTTTATCGTAGGACCAAGAAAAAGCCTTCGACAGGGTATCCCATTCTTTTTTGCACAAAACTCTGCTTGCTTGTAATGTAGGGCCATACTTTAGGAAATGGATAGAAATTATATACAAAACACCCGAAAGTAGACTTTTAATAAATCACACAATCACAGAACCATTTATTCTAACTAGGTCAGTCAGGCAAGGTTGTCCACTCTCGCCTTTGCTATATGTACTGTCAATAGAACCCGTGTTAGAGAAAATTAGACAAGACACAAACATCACGGGGGTTTTCATTCCAGGACAAGGTCAAAGAAAATTAGCCGCCTACGCGGACGATACGATATTTTTCCCAACCAAAATTTCATCTATTCAAGATATTTTAAACACCTTTAATGAGTTTGGACAAGCCAGTGAAGCAAAATTAAATATTCAAAAATCAAAGTTAATGGGAATAGGTAAATGGAGAAACAGATCAGATTTCCCTTTCCAGTTGCTACAAGTAAATGAAATAAAAATTTACGGTATTACATACACCGCCACTCCAACACAAAGGACTACAGAGGTATGGAAAAACTTGTTAGAGAAAAAAAAAACAGACTAGAAAGATATAAATACAAAACTACTACAATTTTTGGAAGATCGGTTTTAATCAACACTTTTATTCTACCTAAATTGATTTACATAGCAAATGTTCAAACCATTCCTCAAGAAATTATTACAGGAATAAACAAACTAATAAGAACTTTCTTATTTCGCAACACCTTACACTGTATAAAGCATAAAACGTTAATACAACCCAAAGATAGAGGGGGAGTATCTTTACAAGGTATAGCAACTAAAATAAAAGCTTTAAGAATCAAGTACATAGGAGAAATAGTTAAAAAATCCTGAACAATACCCTTTGGCTCATTATTATATTGGTCTGAGATTACCTAACGTGTGTCGTTTCAAAAACAATCAACCTCATTACTTTGGCACTTTACCACGGTTCTACAAACAATGCATACAAAGCATACAAGGGAACATACCTTTATTACAACAAAATACACGCTCTATTTACAGAAGTCTTATTAGTGTACAGGAGCCCTCATTAGTGACAAGGATAAAACGTGGGTACAATTATTTCATAACTGATTACCAACCTATTTTTAAGAGCCTACACGAGTTACCACTTGCTCCACCCGCAAAGGAAGTCACTTTTAGATTATTATATAACATGACACCCATTAGGCAAAGACTTGTTGCACAGTGGAAAATCCTTCCAAAATGCAGATTATGTAATACCAATAAACAGGAGACAGAAGATCATTTGTTTTTTTACTGTAGTACAGTTACTCCTACAATAGGAATTTTGAAAAGAGAATTGATGGTTTACTTTCCACGCAGTATAGAACGAACGAACGAACGAACTTTATTTTCAAAGGGTTAAGAATTGGGCATGCAGGCCCGTCTGACATTCTGCCCTTCCTCTCTCTCTCATCATGTATACTAATATCCTTTCATCCTCACATTTACTTTAAGCATTGCAGCACATCCAAAGAACATCTCCATCATACAGGTATATGCCCCCACTACTGACTATGAGGATGAGGCAATTGATACATTTTATGACAATCTGGATGAAGCAATTAAGAAAATTCCAAAGAAAGATCTTCTCATCGTGTTAGGTGATTGGAATGCTAAAATAGGGCCAGATGCATACGATCACTGGGCTGGTACAGTGGGGAAATTTGGGACAGGAGAAACCAACGATCGAGGACTAAGGCTACTAGAATTTGCCAGTAACTATAAACTAACCCTTGCAAATACACTATTTCCTCATAAGTTATCAAGAAGAACAACGTGGCATGCCCCAAAAACTGAGATACATGGCCAAATTGATTTTATTCTTGTATCCAAAAGATTCAAGTCCAGTATTAATAAAGCCAAGACTAGGACTTTTCCTGGCGCCGACATTGGTAGTGATCACGACATGGTATTGATGACGCTCAAGCTTAAACTTGAAAAGAACTATAATCAAAACAGATGTTCTCAGTTAAGATTCAATTTAGACAAACTGAAAGATCCAGAAATCGCGGGAATCTTTGAGGCAACTGTTGGAGGAAAATTCGCAGCTCTCAACTTTTTGGAGGATGATATCAACTCAATCACAGAGAACATGAAAGACGTGCTCATTGAATCAGCAACAGAAATACTTGGTAAAAGAAAGAAAATAAACAAACCATGGGTTACAGATGACATTCTAAAGTTATGTGATACACGGCGGGAAATGAAAAAGGTTAAGAAAGAGGTTCCTGAAGCAGCATGGCAATACAGTATGGTGAACAAAAATATTAGGAAGAAAATGAAACAAGCCAAAGAAAAATGGGTAGCTGATCAATGTGAGTCCATTAATACGGGGCTAATAAAAGGTAACAGCAAGGCAGCTTTTGACACATTAAGAAAACTATCAAAACCTCAACAGCTCAGGGTAACTGTCATAGAAGATAGCAATAGGGCTCTGCTCAATGAAAAAACAGCTGTAACGAGAAGGTGGACAGAATATTGTAAAAAACTATATAACTGTAAACTTGACACTGACTTAAGCATATTAAACAACATTAAGTGCGAAAACAGGGAACTCGGAAATGCAGCAATATTACGGGAAGAAGTGGAAGAGGCTATATGTTCGATGAAAGGAGGGAAGTCACCGGGTGTGGATAATATACCAGCAGAGCTCTTGAAATATGGAGGACCAGATATAGTAAAAATCATGACAACAATTTGCCAGAAGATATGGAGTACAAAAAAATGGCCAAAAGAATGGACGCAGTCATTAGTAATACCGCTTCCAAAGAAAGGAAATCTAAAAATGTGCAAGAACTACAGAACCATTAGCCTTATTAGTCATCCAAGTAAGGTAATGTTAAGGATACTTTTGAACAGAATAAAACAGAAATCAGAAGAAATCTTGTCAGAGGAACAGGCTGGCTTTAGACCAAAAAGAAGTACCTCAGAACAAATCTTCAATATTAGATTACTTATCGAAAAACATCTCCAACATCAACACGATTTATACCATAATTTCATCGATTTCACAAAAGCCTTCGATCGAGTCTGGCATGAAGGCTTATGGCAAGTAATGAGAAAATTCAATTTTGATACCAACATCATAGATATCATTGAAGCACTATACAAGGACGCAAGCAGTGCTGTTTTTGTAAGCAACGACATTGGAGAATTTTTCAAAACAACTGTAGGAGTTCGCCAAGGATGTATCCTGTCACCAGTGCTCTTTAATATATATCTAGAACATATTATGCAGGAGGCTCTCTACGATTATAAATCAACCATATCGATTGGAGGCCGACCTCTGTGCAACCTACGTTTTGCTGATGATATTGATCTGATAGCTGGATCAGAATCAGAACTTCAAGACCTTACCTCTAGACTGGAGAAAGTAACAAGAACGTATGGGATGGAAATTAATATAGAAAAAAGCAAGATATTGGTGAATAGCCATAAGAAACATGTTCCGACCAACATTACGTTAAATGGGCAAACGTTAGAAGAAGTTAACACCTTTAAATATCTCGGGTCCACTATATGTAGTGATGGAAGATCAATTAAAGAAATCAAGACAAGACTTGAGATGGCCTCAGCTGCCATGACAAGGTTGAATGTGATATGGAAAAGTAACATCAGTTTTCCTGTGAAGATCAAATTATACAAATCACTTGTATTATCTATTCTCTTGTATGGGTGTGAGGGCTGGACACTCACTGCAGATACGGAGCGAAGGATTCAGGCTTTCGAGCATAAATGTTATAGAAGAATTTTGCGCATTTGCTATAAAGAGCACAAAACAAATGTCTATGTTAGAGAGAAGATAAACACCTATGCAGGCCACCAAGAACCACTTTTGTCAATAGTGAAACGTCGAAAGCTTGCCTGGTTTGGGCATGTAACTCGTCATGACTCCCTTTCGAAAACGATCCTTCAGGGAACAGTCGAAGGTAAACGGAGAAGAGGAAGGCAGAGAAAATCCTGGGCTGATAACATCAAAGAATGGGCAGGACACGGTTTTTCCACACTTGTACGCATTGCTGAGGATAGAGAGCAGTGGAGGATCCTGTCTGCTGAAGCTTCCACCATGGCACCCCTACGACCCATGACGGGTTACGGGCTGAGATGAGATGATGATTATTAAGGCATTTATCATTATAAAAGTAATATTACATTTGCAATAATCATCATAATTAAAGTGTTTTTAAAATAAAATAAAATAATTATAAAAAAAAATAAAAAAAAAATTAATAGTAATAATGAATTTGAAAAATAAATAAATAAATAAAAAATTAATTAAAAAAAAAAAAAAAAAAAAAATCGAATTCTTCGTACTGTAAATTAGTGATTTGAGACATATTCAGAGGTATGTTATGAGAACTTGTAAAATGCTTATACGGTGTTCGACTGAATGACTCAGGGACTTTTTTTTTTTTTTTTTTTTTTTTTAGGTTCATCAAGATGAGGTGGGTAGACAGTTACTTTCCATTTTCCTTTCCATTTCCTTTGCGTCCCAAACTCAAGACCAGAATCAGACTAGGTAGATAGTTAGATAGACATATACGAAAACAATTAATTTGCCAAGGGTTGAAAATCGGACACAGTCCCCTCTTGCATTCTTCCATCCTCTTGCTCATCTTTTATTACTGTTACTCAACATTCTCCAGCGTACTGAAAGTATTAATTTAAGGACAGTGCAACATTACAAGGAAGTATAACAGCATACATTAACAGTACCTGATCATAAAATTAAGAATATAAGTTATTAAAAATATAATATTAGGAATAAGTATATTGTAATGAAAACTAGATCATCAGAGCCTCCATACAGTATATTAGATAAAAGTACAACACAATCAGTTAGGGTGGCATATAATCAGCACTCATAAAGTATTTGAATAGTATACGATTGTATGAGTAAGGACTGTGCGTGTTTTTCAGGTCATTGGGAAGATTGTTCCAAAGATGAGCAGCTGAGTAAGCCAAACTAGTTTTAAATAGGTCAAGCCTGGGCTTGGGTACCTGTAATTTATTTAAGCGCTGACTACGTCTGTCATTGTATTTTAAAAGCGACCAAAGATACTTTGGAGCATTCTGTGACAGGATTTTGTGAATAAATTTCCCTTTGTTAAAGAGGAAGCGCTTCCTGAGGGGTAATATTTGAAGATAATTATATAAATCTATACAATGTGATTGGTGTTTATCAGCAACAAGGCGCATTGCGCGTTTTTGAAGCGAGTGGAGCCTTCTTGTGTTGGAGACAGAACAACCATCCCAGATTGTGGAGCAATAGTCTAGATGCGTTTGTATATGAGATATGTAGAACATTTTCCTTGCCTCTTCATCCAGGAAATGTTTAATTTTGGCTAATTGGTAAACTTTTTGTGCTGTTTGCTTTGTGAGTGCATGTACATGTGAGTTCCAACTTAGGTGTTGGTCAACAGTGATACCTAGAGTTCTGTGTTCATTTACGTTTTCAATTAGTGATGTTCCAATGAAGAGCTGAAGTGTTGTTTTCTGCAAGTTTTGTAGTTTTTGTCTGGACATGTATAGAGCTATCATGCTGAATTCCCTACCAACGTGCACACAACAAGTAGAATTGAAACTTTTGACCCTGATAGTGGAATTTAAATATTTAGTCTGGATATGTAGAAACCGCGCGGTGTTCGAAGGGAAACAGTACAACGCCCATTTATTTTCAAAATTATTCTTACAAAAAACACAATGTATCCAACGTTGAAAGGATTGAGGGTTGGGGAGGGAAAGGGGGAGGGGAAGGGGAGAGGAGAGACAGGGAACTACTTTCAACCCAGAATTGACTGTACACATGTTTAAATAATTACAGCCATGGTTTGGCTTTCTGGATGCAAGTTTTAATGTGTATGTGAGGGGTTTTATTTGGGAACTTTCTTTCAAGTGAGGCAGTGAGTGAGAGTACGCGTGTTTTTTTATATGCATTATACAATATACGGGTTTTGTAAATTGTTATATATAAAAATATAAAAAAATAAAAAACGGAACGAACGCAGGTATGTACGTGAATGTATATATTGGTATATAGGTGCAGATTCCAGGGTTTTTTTCTCTTTCTTCATGTTTCTTCTCAAATGGTTTAAAGCATTTCAGAGTGTCTAAACAGTAGCTTAGATGTACATATGAAAGTGTGAGCAAGTGTAAGTTTCTATATATAAAATACTAGGGACTTAACGGGATTTTGATTAGCTATAAACCATATTTATTTATTTTTTTATTCTTTTTAAAATTAAATAAATTTTTTAATTCCTTTGTTTTTTTAAATCAATATAAAATCTAAATTATTTATTTTATTTTTTAATTTTTTAAAATATATTCTTGTTCATCCAATTATTCTTTTTTTTAATCTGACTAAGTAAACCATGGGAATGAGAGTGCGCAAAAGGTTTCATATGTATATACAATGTATTTTTCTTGCATTTCATGTAAAATGTACCTGTTGTTGTAAAAGCATGATAACAACAGAAAAAAAAAGGTGACACACCATCAGGATCCGGAGCAGTGTTTCTACTTGAATTACTGATTAATAATAACTGCTCATCGACTTCTTTTATAAGCAATATAATGTATGGAACATTTTATTTTCTTGTTTTTTTTTTAAATAGTATACATGGTAACAACAATAAAAGTGCATCCCTAAATCTTAAAAAAAAAAAAAAAAAGGTGACAATATTAAAGTTAATGATGTCAATCTTCCAGAAACAGTTTTAAGCAGTAATCGAGTCATAAACATCATCCTCTTCTGGCAGCATGACGAAAGTTGAATGTCTCGATTTGTCTCTCATTCTTTCTAAGTAACGATGATAACAACGTCCTTCTACAACGTCAGCAATCAGAGATTTTGGTGGTGTCCAGGAGTGACATTCAACACATTTTCTTGATATGGCTTGCTTTCATTAATATTTTTTTAGTTAACCAACCTAACCGCACCAACTGCGCACTGCAACTGTTAGGTATGCTTATGTTCTGACTTGGGGCGCCGTGGAAAAATCCTGGTACACTAGGGGCGCCGTGAACCGAAAAAGTTTGGGAACCACTGCCTTAGACTCTTACAGTTGCTAAGCAATTTTCAAATCTTGTCCTTTATAAGACCACTTTATTGCTTGCATGTCCTTCTTATCTTCCTTGTACTGTTGCAAGAAGGTCTTTTATATTTCCATTTGTTGCAGTTTTCTCTGTTTCTAGTGTCAGCTCGTCAGTATATTTTCTCTGGTCTCTTCTGATTTTCTAATTTGTTCTTTGTAAAGTTAATGGGCTTTTGCTTTGAAATTCTTCTTTTTTTCTGTTTAAATATGCGTATGCTGTCTTATTTTTTTTTCTTTTCTCTGCCTTATGAATGGTTTCTGTTGTTATCATGCTTTTACCCAGATGTATACAAGAACCTGACTTCGCAAGTCTGTGCGAATATCAACCGATATCATCAGCTCAGGGTTTTTAGTTGTCTTCTGCATTCCCTTCATCATCCCATTTCTCTCCTCCGCGTGTTCTTTAGTCTCCCGCTACTCCTTTACACTGGGATTCCAGAACAAAGCCTGCCGTGTGCTACTAAAAGGTTTCTTCTATGTGTGTCCTGTCCATCACTTTTCTCCTCTACCACTGGCACATGTCTGGTTCTTGTCATCAATTCCACATTAGGGATCTTGTCATCAATTCCACATTAGGGATCTTGTTATCAGTTTCACATTAGGGATCTTGTCATCAATTCCACATTAGGGATCTTGTTATCAGTTCCACATTAGGGATCTTGTCATCAATTCCACATTAGGGATCTTGTTAGACCACGTCATCCTATTCTGCGCAAGCACACATTTATGAAAGTGTGTAGCTTTCTTCTTCTTCTTTGTCCTCGTTCGCTCGCAGACTTGTATATTAATGACTCTTATAAAGGCAGTAGTCAGCTCAAAGTTCCTGGCATCTCCAAACAGTTTTTTTCGGGGAGAGAAGTGGGTTCTTGCCATATGCCACTTCGTTACTGCTGTAAGTTGGGCAGGGCTGGAGCAGATAATCTGCTGTCTTGGGGCTGGTGCCACAGGAGCAGAGATCTGCTGGACCAATCCAGTACTTGTAATATAGATGGTACTTCAACCTATTGTGACAACTGCGTCATCGGAAAATGATGACCTTGTCTTCTCTAGATAGCTTTTGATAAGCATCATCTTTTATGTGACCTGGAAGTTCTCTGTCCCATTTGGACTTGAATATGTGTAGCAAGTTTAATTTTGCTGGGGAGGTTATGATGGTATACCTAAAAGAAAGAAATCTGTGTCTGTGTTAACTGTGTGAGGTCAAGCACATGTAGGCCCCTGACTCTAAAAGATGATGATGATGATGTATTTGCAGGGAACCTAACGCTACTTCCTTAGGTCTCACACGGTCACTATTTTGGCTCTAGTGTATGGTGTATGATGTACCTAATGTCTAGGGGAGAAATGATAATGATGGTACATAAACACAGAACACTTTAATTCACTATGAGGAAATGAATAAAAACAGTGGTTAAGATTTTTTCTTTAAAATGAATATTTTTCTTTTTACAATTTAATCTGCCTGTCCCGCCATCTCTTTTGGACAGGTCTTTGAAAATGAGGAAAAGATAGTTTACATAAAAAGGATCAACTAAAATGTGTGGACTCTTTGTCCAATAAATATAAAGTCACTATATGATATAGCAAAAAGCTTTCACTGCTCATCGCCAGTTGATAAATCTAGTATATCTCTCCTGTTGGAATATTCACAGCTTACAACTTTATTTATCTAATAGGGTGTGTCACTGGTTAGGAGGGGCTGTAGTTTCATCACGCCCCATAAACTTCCTGGGTATGATTAAAATCACCAAAGTTTATTAAAATAGAAGTGTCAGATATACCCAGATGCTAACACATCACCTGGGATTCTTTGTAGCAGGATAATTCAGTAAGTTGCAGAAAATATAGATCTCTCAACACGCACAAGCTCCTCCAGCTATCTGCTGACAGCATAAACAGTTTACAGGAGACTTGTTGGCGTTACACTCACTCATCAGGTTTCCTGTCACCGGCTGGTAACAGGAAATAAAACCTCTGCAACAAAAGGACACCGAGGCCTTTTATATCTGATCACTTTTTATTATTATTAATTTACATACGGTGGTATGGGGTCAGCCTCGCGTGCATACAGGTGCACTCGCCCCTAATGTTATATGACTCACACCTTGCTGTGACCACACCTCAGATCCCTATGGCAGATACGCCACTGTACGTTTACATAGTTTTCCTCAATATAATAACGTGGGGTAACCACATTTCCTTTTGTATGATTTGCTCTTCTTTTTTAAATATAAACGCTCCAGGCATGTTGAACAGTGTTCGTGGAACACGGAGGCTTACTAACATATTCTAATACAATAATAGTAAAACAAAATCATGACAACATGCAACAGTTAGATACAGTTCAATGTGAGGACTCAACAATGTCTGCTCCCGGCATGTCCTTCACTTTTCCCAATAGCAGTATCTAACTTTGGCAGTTGTAATAAACATATTAATTCATAAAGCATTCTTACCACAATTTTCAAGAAATATAAACAAATGACGCTGACTTGCAAAGAAATGGCCTCAGTTTTCCTCTGCACTGCCCAGACTGCGAATTACTTCTTTAATTTTAAAATTAACACAGCTGATCTCAGCGTATTTGATATAGAAAGATTTGTCAACTGGCGATGAGCAGTGAAAGCTTTTTGCTAATATCTATTAGTACTGGCCAATGGAAAACTTGCGACTACCAGAATTCAAATGTAGTTTTTGAAAAACAAAAAATAATTCCAAACAAACTCTGTGTCTGGTAGTCGATTGGTCAGTCTACGTTAGTTATGCCAATACAAAAGATGTTTAGTTTTGGTTAACATTTACCTACCGCTCCCCTTTCCTCCTATACTCTTTTTACCCAATCGGATTTGAATTTACCTTAATGCCTCTCTCTAAGCTGGCGTCCCCACTAACGTTATGAAAAAAACAAGCGGGAACCACAGTCTGTCCGTCTTAGTGTCACTAGACATTTAGTATTTTCTCAATAACTTGGCTAATACTTGAACTACCATATTTTTTAAAACACATTCTTGCTCAGGGGACTCTAAGCTATACTACCATATGATTTCTATGGTCAGTTTCATTATGGTTTAGATTTTCAATTTTGTCACTGTCAATCGTCAAATAAAATATTTTACACAAGTCGGCCATCTTCCCCCGCCCCTTTCATCTCTCTCTAGCATTTATTTTCAAATAACTACTTGTTTTAGTGACGTCAGAAATACTACCGCGAGGAGAAAATAAAAAATTGTCTGCGTGTTTGCCTCTGATGGCTTTGCCCCCAGCGTGTATATATGCATGGCACAACGTGTCAAGCGAAGCGGGGTTTGGCGCGGCGGGTGGTAGAATTGGCGTTAATTATTTATGTTGTCTCGTGTTACACTACCAAAATTTGTAAGGATTACTACTATTACAAGCGTTAAAGTTAAAATATTACGTTAATTCAGACAGTAGTTTGGCGGCAAACTTCCGTAAGATCGTTAATTATAAGTCTTGCCGCAGTCTCTATCAGATCGGGCAAAATGTTAAAAATGTACGTCACAAGGAAGGCGAGTAGGTTTAAACGGCGGGATCGTTTCTAAGCATTACCATGGCATAAAATTCAGCGCGATGCTGGCGTGTGAGAGGATCATAGTCAGACACAATCGGGCGGGTTATTTATTATCATTATATGACTAAAATCTTACTGAAATGAGCGATTATCTCGCAGATTTTACTACAATATGGCTTTTATAGTTGTTTAGCCATTTCATAAGTTGTGTCTATATCGTTTTGTTGCAGGGCTCCCCCTTCTTTAGCAAGTTTCTCTGCCTCTTAGTTCCCTGGAATGTTGCAATGAGCTGGTACCCACTGGACTGTGCATTTGCCGAAGCATTTGGCACGGTTTTCAAGTGAGTTTATCAGATCTTTCAGTCCTTTAGCATGGGGGCTCTTCAGGGCTGTCATTACTGAGACAGCATCTGTAATGATCACTATCTTTTGTTCTGCATGTGCTTTGTACTCAATAAGAGTTTTTCTGCCTCTTTCAGGGTTTCTGCTTCAGCATTGAAGTTATTGCAGTATTTGTCAGTGGCTAATATCAGCTAGCGTCCTCTTAAATTAAAGAATATAATTCACCTTAAAGCAATGTGACAATTGCAGCTTTTTAGTTGTTTGTGTTATTTATCAATGTTTTAGAGCCAAACAATAGGACTGACTTGACAATTGGGTTGAAGATTCTGTTTTGTGTGTGTTGGACTTGATTTCCTTTGATCTCCATACATATTTCTAAATGCAATGAAACCTTCTCTAATCTGTTGTATTATTATTATTGTGATATCGTTATCTGTTGCTGTGTCTATATTGCTGCAGCCAAGACATATATATGTGTGTGTGTACGAACCTTGTAAGAGTTTTTCTTCCAGTGCTATATAGTTATTCATTCTTATTATCTATATCTTCTGTAATTTCAGATCCGCTACCTGTGACCTCTCATCAAGAATTTTCTTTTTCTTTTGCATCTGACCTATATAGTTACAATAAATCAATATTTATAATCAATTAACCGATATCGTCGATAATTCTGAAAGTCAACGCTCACTTTTCAATAATCTGTGCTTCAGCTTGTGTTGGGACTATGCTGTAACAATGCACGAAAGCAACGTTTCCAAATCAGTGGTGCATGAGCCTTAGTAATTCCGCAATTAATCTTCAGGGGTTTCTGGCTGAATAGAAATATTGGGAAACACTGACTGGATGTTAATGTACTGGGGCTTTACTATTAATTAATCGTTTTTTATTTGCATTAAATCTCGAAGAATCAGGAATATAATCACATGATCTTCTTTTGTTCCTTCTATTTTTCGTTCTTCTTCTTCTTTATATGATGAGGTTGGCAAAACCTACGCCCAACTTCATATTAGTTGTTTTATATGACCTGGATGAAAAAGTAGTAATCCTCAGAGAAGAAGAATAAGGCGACGAAGAAGAATACTAATTTAGTCTTCTTCTTCTTCTCTGAGAAGACAAAGAAAATATAGGACTATTGCTCCTTCATGCAGATCGTACAAGGTGACTAATATGAGGTTGTACATAGGTCTGGCAATCTTATCATATAAAATAAATTGCTACAGAGATTGTCACTGTAAATTTTTTTGCCTTGGCTTAAGCTTCCTCAATGGGACCATCTGTAGTAGTGGGTTCATGCTTCATAAAGAGTTTAAAAGGAGATGATAGTGAAAACAGATTATGTTATCTTCTTGAAAACACTTACTCAGTACTGTTATTAACAGACGAAACAGGCTCATAATAATTATTAAACGCGGCAAATAGAAGCTAGGGACTATGTTTATTCATTCGACCTTACGTTGTGACTGTTGACGACTCCTATAATATTAGACGAACAGAAATAGGAGCAGAGAGAATAAGCATTCACAGAGTAATTAAGGACGGACTGCCATCAATGGTACCTATACCTTGTAGCGGTATGGCAGCTTGTGTACCCTGACAATCCCCAGAGCAATGCCAGTGGGAGATTTACTCCTGGTAGATTCAATCAAGCTGGACTGGTCTGCGTGGGTAGGGGTCAGACAAAAGCTGGTACCATGGTCCTCCAGGATGGGGGTTTTAGCACAGGGCTGACACCCCTGTCTATGTAAAAAATCGCACATGTTGCGGACACAGCAACAGATGAAAAAACTTTGATGGGGGACGGACATCCGGAGTCTCAGGCTCGTATGACCGACAGTGGTGAAAGCCGAAAGGAAGCCATTGGCTCTGACCGCAAAACACGAAACCAGAATTGGTTTTTGGAACGTCAGAACTATGAATGAGGCAGGAAAGCTGAGAAAAATCACAGCAGAGATGAGGAACTACAAATTACATATCCTGGGAATAAGCGAGAGCAGATGGACAGGGATGGGGAGAATAAAAACAGCTACAGGTGAAACAGTACTTTATTCTGGTAGAGAGAATGGTCAGCACAACGAAGGTGTAGCCATTATCCTGAAGAAAGGAATGGAAAGGTCATTACTGGAATGGAAACCCATCAACAACAGACTGATAAGAGCAGGACCGAGATGGAGATTCACCAACACCACAATTATACAATGCTATGCACCAACAAACGACAGCGATGAAGAGATCAAGGACGAGTTCTATTAACAGGTACAAAAGGAAATGGAAACTACACCCAGCTACGATCTTATTATAGTAATGGGAGACCTAAATGCGAAAGTTGGAACACACAATAATTATAACGAAAGATTAATTGGGAAATGCCGCAGCGGAACAGTAAATGAGAATGGGGACAAATTAATAAGCTTCTGCAGTATTAACAACCTGGTCATTGGAGGAACACTTTTTCCACAAAAAGAAGTGCACAAGTTAACATGGGAATCACCAAACGGACGGGACAGAAACCAGATAGATCACATAATGATCAATGGCAGATGGAGACATGCACTACAAGACGTGAAAGTAAGAAGAGGCGCAGATGTGCGAAGTTATCATCACCTAGTAGTAGCAAGACTGAAGGTGAAACTCAGAGCTGCTAGACCAGTTGCAGTAAAACAGAAAAGATTTAACATCACGAAATTTAAGGACCCCCTCACCAGAAAAGCTTTCGTGGTCGAAGTAAAGAGACCATATCAGATTACCAAAAGCCAGGAAAGAACAGAGACCGATGATGTCGACCAGAAATTCAACACCATCTCAACAATATACAAGGAAAGCAGCAAGTCATGCATGGGATTCCAGGAAAGAAAGAGCCAAGACTGGTTAACACTAGAAACGCTAAACACCATAGCGAAGAGAAAGGAAATGAAAAGAAAGAAAACAGAAGCTAAGTCTCCCAGGTTAAAGGCAATATATAGTGAATAGTACAGTTAGCTGGACAAGAAAGTAAAACGTCAAACCCGTGCTAACAAAAGGACATTTCTGGATGACCTTGCAAGACAGGCAGAAGAGGCAGCACTGAGAAATAAACAAAGCACAGTTTAAAAATAACTGAAACTATCAGTGGAAAACGAGGTGCAAACAACATAACGTCAGTAAGAGACAAGCAAGGAAATCTCATCACCACAGTAGAGGGACAGGAAACAAGATGTGCAGAGCACTTCAGAGAAACACTGAATAAGAAACCACCAGAGACTCAGATGAATGTTCTTGAGGCTGAAAGTGACTTAGACGTAAATACAGACATTCCACGAGAAGAAGAAATCATCACAGCTATCAAAGGGTTAAAAAATGGAAAAGCGCCTGGTCATGACAATCTAAATGCTGAGTTATTCAAGGCAGACCCTGAACTAGTAGCAGAACTATTAGAAACACTATTTGCACAAGTCTGGGAAACTGAGACAACACCAACAGAGTGGAGTAAAGGAATAATTGTCAAATTGCCCAAGAAGGGTGACCTTGCAGACTGCAACAACAGGAGAGGAATTACTCTCCTCTCAGTTCACAGCAAAATACTAGGCAGGATAATCATCCAGAGAATTTCAAAAGCAGTGACCATAAACTGAGGAAAGAACAAGCGGGCTTTAGAAAGAACAGAAGATGTGCAGATCATATATTCACCCTAAGGAAAAGTATAGAGCAGTGCTCAGAATGGCAGAGACAGCTATACATTAACTTTTTTGATTTTGAAAAGGCTTTCGACAGCATACACAGGGACAGCCTATGGAAAATACTGAGGGCTTATGGAATTCCCAGCCGCATTGTTTCCATCATAAAAAGCCTCTATTCTAACTTTACGTGCAGTGTTGGATTGAGTAATGTAACTTTCGAAGTGAAAACAGGAGTACGACAGGGATGCCCCTTATCAACAACATTATTTTTGACAGCCATAGATTGGGTGATGCGCCAGACAACAGAGGGCAGTCCAAGAGGAATTAGATGGACAACATTTTCTACACTGGAAGACATGGAATATGCAGATGACGTTGCACTACTCGCGCATTTACATCAACACATTCAAGACAAAACCAATAGACTGAATAAGTATGGCCAGCAGGTTGACCTGAACATCAATCTGAAGAAGACAGAGGTCATGACACTAAATGTGGGCAATCCTGAGCCAATAACAGTAAGGAACCAGAAGTTAGAACAGATAGACACATTTACTTACCTAGGATGCATAGTAACACCTGACGGCGAAACAAGCAAGGACATTAACAACAGAATGAACAAAGCGAGAACAGCCTTTGCTATTCTCAACAACATTTGGAAGTCTTCCCAGTACAGCACAAACACCAAATTAGGACTGTAAGAGAGCTGTGTACTTTCTGTGCTTCTCTATGGTGCGGAATGTTGGAGAGTAACAGAGAAGGAAATGTCAAAACTGTCCTCCTTCCATACAATCTGCCTAAGGAAAATTCTCCGAATCTTTTGGCCAAACACCATCAGCAACCAAGAACTACTTACTCGGAGTAACCAGGAGGACATGCACACCATCATAGCTGGCAGACGTTGGAGTTGGGTTGGCCGCGTCCTCAGAAGGGACCCTGATACCATCACAAGAACAGCTATGCCATGGACCCCCGAAGGAAAGCGAAAGAGAGGTCGACCAAAAACAACTTGGCGGAGAACTGTGGAAGCTGAGATGCAAAGAATGAACCAGAGTTGGGGCACTGTACAAAGGATGGCCGTCGACCGAGCAAGGTGGAATCAATTTGTTGCTGCCCTACAGGACGCCACCAGGCGTGATAGCCGGTGACTGCTTTGACGGTTGGCGGTTATGGATCAAAGAAGAAGAATGTAGACAAGCGCTTTTGTCTCTCTCGCAGACAAACGTAAAACACACGCAAGTTTAACCCCACAGGCGGAGACAACTAACTGCGATAATCTGTGTTCATAGATCCAAAGGTATATACGACATTCCGTTATTCTCAGTGTATACAGAGAGTTAAAACGAGAAGCATTATTTCATTTGAGCTTTATTGGACTGTATGATATTTTCTAGCATTACTTTTGCAGTGGTACAGACTACCACAGGCACAGGAAAAGCTAATTGCACTCCTGCAGCAAAATTACACCAAATAATTACACCTGTTGTGCTGACAGCAACAAACTAGTAGTCATTAGAGAGGATAGACACAACCAATATAACAGGAACTCACTAACAATCAGAAAATTCCATCACCACTCTGCATTCCAGCAGCCTGACACTAGCTAAATCCAATTCTTTAATATATGTGTAAACACCTGTTTCTTTATGGTTCGATTCTTAACACTTGGAATAATTGCCGCAGTGGAAATAAACAGGTTCTTTGTATTCTAGCTTCTCTTATTTGTGGCTAGGAGTAATTGCCTTCCCTTTGCTATCCCAGTAGATTAGTCCATACACAAACTCACAACCAACGAACCATAACTAATTATGACTCATGACGGGCTCGAGTACTTTTCGTCATCAATTTTATTCCTTCTATTGATTGGTCCCAGAGTAATGCACAACGTCACAACGGGAATGTTATACGACAAACTTACAACATTTTATCCTCACATTCTCCACTCCATTCGAGACACTTCACTTCCTTCCGTAAGGTAGTTAATGACAACTTTTTGTTGATATCTGTTGAGTAAGGTCACTCGACGGTCTATTATATACGTCAAAAGAATGAATAATTTGTTCATAAAGATTTTACTTGTAAACAAGTAACAGCGTGCAGACATCTGCGTCGGTAAAGCTAAAATAATGTATTAGACACACATATTTCTTTATTTCTTCTATTTTTTCTTCTTCTTCTTCTTCAAATACCAAACCAGCAGGCACACGTGATCACTTCTCTCCAAAACCCCATACCTCATTATTGAGTTTCACAACTGTTCTTGGCTTCTTTTTATACTACGATGTTAAACAATCCAGTATTGTCTTTCTGTCATCCTCAGTCTCTTTTTCCCTTCGATATTTCATGTTGCCACATAATATTCCAGCGCTTTTTTTTTGGTCATAGCAGGTCTAAATATAGTGCCTTGCTTCCTTCTAGTATGAGTAGTAACCTTTCTTTGGGACATCTTCATTTAACTTGTTAGCTGTCTACATTATTCCTAACATTCTCCTGTAAAACCACATATATATGACCTTGAGGCATTTTCTCGCTTGTCTACTAACTGTTCATGAGTCGCTCCCACATGTCAGGACTGGCTCTACACTGCACACTGCAGAACTCTCATACGTCCAATGGCAAAATATCTGTTGCATAAAGGACTTTTTTGTGGCTACTTTTGCCCAGGCTATTCTACTTTTAACCTCTGAGACATGATATAGCATATATTTTAGTAGTCTATAGCATATATTTTAGTAGTCTATAGCATATACTGCCGTAGGGAACTGACGTGTTAAAAACGTCATTTATACTAGGTCTCAGTTTACAAGGTGGGGGGTAACAGGTTCCTTTCCTCGATGCATTTATCTTTCTTAACTGAAGAGCAGACTTATGTACTTATATTTATCTGGGTAGGATGGAGCTCGACGACAGTAGGTTTCAAACTAGGTAACTTTGCCTTGAGAAGCAAGCACTCTAATCACTCTGCCATTGAACGTTCATATTTCTTAGGCATGCTCTAAAGATAGGTATACGTTATTAGCACATTGAAAAAACAGTTGCTCAACCAGAAGTCGAAACCTGGATTCAACGCATACACCGTTTTGTCTGTTGGACAACCAACGCACATGTTTAATAAGTTCTTTATTTGTCTCCCTGTTATCTTATGTAAATTACCTGTTGGGACATCAGTGTGCGTCAAACACATTCAACTATTTTCTGCATTGACAAATTCCAACACTGTTCTAAATAACAATTTATACACTCTGAGTCAGGGTTTCTTAACCCGTGGTTCACGGACCCCTTAGGGTTCATGAATGGATTCTGAGGTGTCCATGTACATAACCCAAAACGTTATTTCACCAAAGTTTTTAGTCGGAAAATCATCCCATAAATTATTTTTTTTTTAATATTATCTTTTCAGAGAATATTTTTTTTATTTTTTAAATATTTCAGTATGATTAAATGAAAGCTTTACGAATTGTCTTTGTAATAAAATGTATTATTTGTATACAACAATTTTAACTATGCGTCAATATATATTTTTCCTAAGAAGGGGTCCGTAGCCTTCATCATACAATCAAGGGGTTTCCATGAGATATGACAGGTTAAGAACTTCTGCTCTAAGTGAAACGCTGGAAAATGTGGGATCAATGTCCCAGTCAAATAAAAAACATTATTTTTCGTGTAAACATTTTAAATTAAAATTACATTTACTTGATACCATAGAGATTAATATAACTAGTTTCTATCAAAGTCTCCGATAATTTAACTTTTTAAAGCGATTTGTGATAAATAAATACACATCAGTGTATATAAACTAGCTTTACAATTTAAAAAACAATATATCAAATGGAAGATGACAGAAGTAGAATCCATAATCGTCTTTACAGCAGTCTATTTAATAAAAATGAAGATAATATATATTACTGTAACAGAACTTACTATTTATGTAATGATTAAACAAATATTCAAGAGTTTCTTTTTTAAACTTCTTTTGTTGTGTTTGAATAGGATGCAAGAAACATCTTAGAATATGATTTGTTACCGTACATACATTTATTATGTGGGAGAATCATAAGCCTGGATTAGATCAAAAGCGATTCACGTTCGCATTGACAGAGTGTTTGTTGTTATTATTATTAATAAATGGTGAATCTAATTATTAAATAAAAGTGGCCATTTACAAAAAGTTTGAACATACATGCTTTTTTTTTATTCAATGGGTGTAGTAAAAAAAACACATTTATGTGTGTGTGTGTGTGTATATAAGCAGTTAATATCATGTTGAGCCTTACAATTTATACAGATAGCACTCTGTCTTTACATATATAAAGTGGTGTTCACCAAGCCTTTCTGTTTTCGTTATTATCTGTTTTTAATTTGGTTCCAGTTTTCTCTCAGGCAACTGATGCACCGTCAGGCACGTTTTCCTCTATTTGTTCCTCTAAACTCTCCAGCATGGTACTAGAGTTCTTCTGGGGCCAGGATTCTGAAATCTTGGGCGTCATGGACGATGAAACGAAAACAGCTGTTGTTGGTCGTACGGGCATTCCATCAGAATTTGGATCATCTGGGTCGTATATGTTTACAGTTGGATCTGATCGGACATTTGGTCGCTCTGATAAAATATGGAGAAACACGTTAGGAATAATTTTGTTACGTAAATTTAGCAATAATGATTGCTAACACAAAACATATGTCAACACTTAGAAGACACGTGAAAGACAGGTGAAACACAAAGAACAATAGAGAAATAAGAAAAACTGCAGTGTGCTTATGGGATTCGTGTTCGTGTCTCACCAATTATAGGAAAATCAGCATTATTATTACTTGCTGTATCTTATGGCATATGCCAGGAATATTTAAAAGACAGACCGACGGCCACTATCGGGTCGTCCACCTATGACGTCACGCAGTAAGGGGGAAATGGTTACAATTGTTTGACGAAGTGTGATGATGAGGTGGAAGTGGTTGAAAATATTTGATGTGACACAAAAATAAAAATGATGATAGCTTCCTTTACAAATGATGTCGGACAAAATAGATTTTGTAACCTCCATCTTGCGTAGCCTACTTTTATCGGCATTAGTTAACAACTTCCTCTTTGACGACTTATATTAATATTACTATCTCAATTAAAATGTGAGATAATTGATTCAACCTTTAACTGGTTTAATTTTTTAAATTATATATATCGTTTTCAAATATAATGCAATACACACATTAAAAACAAAAATCAGACTAAATAAACGGTGATGTAGATTAACATTCGATTTTTAAAAAATAAAACAAAAACAAGTCATAACCATCCCGACAACAGTCATCATCATCATAACCCTCCACTCCCAAAGGAGCATAGGCCTTCAACAAACACATGCCAAGTCCTCCTGTCACGTGCCATCATCTCAAGTTCTTTCCATGTTCTCCTCATCATTTTCACCTCTGTTTCCAGCTCTCTTCTCCGTGTGCTTCTTGGTCTACCTCTGCCTCTCTAGCCCTGGGGGTTCCAGAACAAGGACTGCCTTGTAATGCTATCAACAGGTTTCCTCAGTGTGTGTCCTATCAATCGCCATCGTCTTCTTCTCATCTCTTGTTCCACTGGCACTTGTCTAGTTCTTGTCATCAATGTTTTCTATGAGATTAAAGACACACTAGTTTAGTATTCATTCAGACCTAAGGGTCTTTTATATTTGGACATGCGCCCTAATATAACCGACTATGTTGAACGGGACGCGCCTCGCCAAAACGAGGCAAAACTTTATTTTTAAAAAAAACACTAGATTAGCAAACTGAATGACTGTATATTGGCTGGTGTGGCCGTTTTTAATTTTTTGGTTTTTTTACTTTGGGGGGATGGGGTTGGGGGTGGGGGGAATGGGGGTTGCTTTTCGTGAGGGGAAAATGCAAATGAAGTTTCTCGTTACAGCAAAGGTTGGGCACTGTCTCGTACTGGGATACAGCACCTGAAAAAGTTCTTTCTTTTTCAACCAAAAAAAAAAAAAAGAGCCTCATCAATTAAACATTAGTTTACTTAAAAGATTTTAATTTTTTCTGCACTAGTTAATAAATATACATTCAATAAAATTTGTTTCAATATTAAACGAATTTAGGAGAAAAAGGGGGGAATAAGAGATGTGTGACGTCACATAAGAGGTCTGGGGTTTTGTGACGGATTGTGACAAGGAGGTGCTAAATATGGCAACAGTTGACTGACTTCATATGTGGACAACCCTGTTACGAACTGTTGATCCATCTATGTGTGTACTGTGCGAAGATTTGGGACATATGTGGATATTTACTGATAACCCATCTATCATAATTATTCACTGTCTGACTTTATTCACATGACTCCCGCTTCTCGCTGGATCGAGAGCGGGGACACGTTTAATTTTATTTTCAAAGCAAGCGACCCGCATAAATTAAGCTGACCATTTCGTTAATGCATGGGGGCATGTCTGGAGTCATTGTTATATGTCCTTGCCATTATCTACACTGTATACCTAGGCTTTTACTGTGGCTTTTCTGCAAATCTGAAACTTGATGAATTCTAGTCATGAGCTTCAGTTTCTCCAGCTTGACTTGCATTTAAAAGATCGTCACATCTGGTCCCCAAGCTAGGAGTAAGAAGCACGTGGCATAATGTGCATTCCCCGCCATCAAAGGAGGCTCTCCAACTATGAAGAGCTAAAATACTGTGCTCTGGTTCTGGGCTCTCCCAAGGAATTGTCATGTCCTGCACAGAGCCACTTCTCAGCTCCCCCTGCCTTTCACTGCGTCCATATTGAGATCTTCCTGCAAGCAGTCAACCAGGTCAAAGCCAAAGAATCACATCTGGGGCTCAAGTGATTTCTCCAAGCTTAGTATGCAATACTGGATTCTCAACAAATTTCACCACAGGGGGGAATCCCTGAAAGTGTGTGAATGTTTTCAAGAGTCAGTGAGAATGTAATTAGCTACCGAGACATAAGTTCACCTCCACATATGCATATTGTAGCCTTGTGCGTAGCTGGTATTTATATAAAAGTGACTCCAGATATGCCTCCATGCATGGCTAGGATGGTAAAATTGTAAGTAGTTTTTTAGTTAGGTTACGTTAAGCCAGAAGGTAAGCCGACAGTTGACTTAAAAAAAAAGGAAAAGACAGTCCCATAGCAGATACTGCCGTAGGGGAGTGAAGTGTTAGAGACTTCACCATACTAGGTCCAGCATTTACAGGTGGGGTGACCAGTTCCCTTCATCTCTGCCTTTTCCTTCCCTAACTCAAACAGCAGTCTGGTACCCATTTACAGCTGGTAGACTGGAGCATGTCGGTACTGTGATTCGAACCCGGCACCTCTAACCACTCTTGACCACTAAGTTGACTTAGTAAGTCAATAACAATGTCAATCAGTAAATATGTAGACATATAAATAATTATTGCAATTTACTGCGGTACTTAAATTATGGTCATAATAAATACACTGACTTGATTTATTGATGTTTCCAAAGGTTTGAATGGACTTGTTCTTTCTCTTCACTGCAAAATATTTTTTTTTAAACAGAGATAACAGGAAATTAACACAAAACATACTTTACTAAAAATAAAACGAAACGCCCATACACAGATTATATTCCAAATATATATCTATGTGTGAGTGTGTATATGTGAGACCGTTTTGCCAGAAGGATTTACTTTTAGACGGAGTAATTAATTGTCCATCTGGTCTACGGTGTACAAGTTTGTGCTCATGTTGGCATTCTCACACGGGAAAGAGAAATCTAAACTTACTTAGTCGTTCCTCTTCTACCATGAGGTGTAGAGGTTTGGAAGAGAGAGCGCCATACTATCCTATCGGCTGTCTTCCTCCTGGCCTGGTTCCATTCTAGTCCTCGGTCTTTCAAAGATTGTCTAATGTTGTCCTCCCAGCGGACTCTGGGTCGTCCTGGGGGTCGGGGGCGATCTAAACACGGTCACATAAATATCAGCTATACGAGCATATAACAAAGACAGAACAGGTCTACTGCATCCTCAGACGTGTCGTACAAGGCAACTAAAGTGAGGTTGTGTGTGTTGCTGGCAACCTTATCATGAACACCGCTGCAAGATCTCGTGAATGCTATCTACAAGCGTTTCTCCAGGAAGGGGGGGGGGGGGCCAAGGGGGGGGGGGGGGGGGGGGGGGGCTAGCTGCAATGATGGCTCACTGCTCCGTAAGGAGTGCAAAGCAAAATGATAATAACACAAGCGTGAAACTTTCTTAGAGTTAAGTCAACTTACAATCTTAGAGTTAAGTCATCTTACAGTCTTAGAGTTAAGTCAACTTACAATCTTAGAGTTAAGTCAACTTACAATCTTAGAGTTAAGTCAACTTACAATCTTAGAGTTAAGTCAACTTACAATCTTAGAGTTAAGTCAACTTACAATCTTAGAGTTAAGTCAACTTACAATCTTAGAGTTAAGTCAACTTACCACTGTAGGCCATGACGAATGTATGGAAACTAGCCAATCAACTGCATGTTTATATGTATTTATGTACGCACATCACATCACACACACACATCACATATATATATATATATATACATATATATATATATACATATATATATATATATATATATATATATATATATATATATATATATATATATATATATATATATATATATATATATATATATATATATACACATGGGAGCCGCGCTGGTGTAATGGCTACGACGTTGTACTGGCGACCAGGTGTTCATGGTTCAAACCCGGCCGTCGGCGTTTGAAGAAATGTTTACGACCGGAAATTTGACTAAATAATCTGAACGGCTCCTGCACATAAATCCCGTGTGGATGGGAAGGAGCGAAGCTCCTGACCGGGTTGGAAGGAAAGTCCACTGACCCCCCAGCTCGCAATGACATGTCATTGGGCCGAAAGAGCCGGAAAGCTCGAGTGCCGCTGGTTATAAAAATAAAAAATAAAAAAAATATATATATATATATATATATATATATATATATATATATATATATATATATATATATATATATATATATATATATATATATATATATATACACCCTATTGTGCCGATGGTCAAGACAAAATGGGCCTAACACCGTATTCCCAATATGCCTCAATAGGCGTGTAGCGGGATCCTTTGTGTGTGTGTGTGTGTGTAGCACAAGAATTATACAAGACCTAGACACGCCCACGTAAAAGATGGATGCTAAATATTAGACACAGATTTTAGCAACGTGAACAAAGGAAAATGCAGACTGGAAATTGAGTACTGCAAAATGAGTTGAAACTGAGAACAATGTAGAAACAGAGAGTTGAAGAGAGAGGAGAGAGGATAAATGGAAGAGAAATGGAGATTATTGCAATAGAAGACCTAAGAACTTTGTGTTCCGTTGTTTAACGTTTGCATCTAACTATAACCATTATAATACAGACCCTGACCATAAGATCCGTACGATTGTTAAGGTGGACGAGTTTTCTCTTCAGATCCTGTTATGGCATGCCTAAACGAAGAATAAAATCTTGGGTAGACATCTGGCAACCCGGGCATAAGTTTTATAGGACGCCATTTTGTTTTTGGCATATACGTGCAGTGGCTAGTATTGAATTTCGTAATTTTCTGTTCTTGTCAGTATACCTATGCCAAATATGACATGTTTTTTGGATTCCTTCTTATACAATTTCCTATAATATAGGACTATAGTTACTCCTCTGCGACCGTTGACTGTGAACATCCAAGTATATTTTTAAAAAAACCCAAAAATGCATAAAAGATGGGAATAGATGACAATGAATTGAAGTATGAACATTAAATTCTGATACATTTAAAAAAAGAGAATCACAAACTAAACACAGATTTAAAGGTCATTTTCAGTACTTTATACGTGTTATGAATGAATGTAACAAGACCTTTTGCATTTGCAAAAGGACGTACAAGAAACAATGTTTTTTGCAGCACCGGCACCGTTTTGTATGACAGCTCTTGCAAGTACAGGTAAAAATCACATCTTCAGGTAGCTGAATAATCAAGTCTCTGGCATGAGTTATCAGCACTGATTGTCCATCAAAAATCCGTTGGGACTAATGGTTCGTCCTTGATCAACACTGTAGAGCATGATTTTACCATGTAAAATGATCTTTTCAAGTGACCTCGCAATGAAGAGCTTCTGCAAGGTAGGCCTTGTAAGTTTGGAAGCCTAGCTTGGGGCATCATTTCAAACTGAAGTGCGTCAAATGTCTTGCACATGTCTTGCTCAGAGCCTGGTTTTAGAACCTTCACCAAGTATTCCTCAACATGCTTAAAGGATTGAGTACTTGGAGGAAGGCACCGACCAAAGTTGTGCACATACTTTTCTGGTTCTGCCTTGAGCAATTGTAAATAAGGGTAGCAAGAAGGACGTCCGTGGTAGCACCTATCTGGTCTACAAGAGTATAGATTGGTATGATATCTAATGCCAACTTTCTCATCCATAGTTCAGAGAGTCCAATTTCATTAAGAACCTTGTAGAAATGAATGAGTATCACAAAAACATCTATGTCGTTTGAAAGCACAAGGACACGCTGCAACCCTTGTTTAACGGCTTCGAAAACGTGAGTAATAATACGTAAATCAGCCTCCTCAACAGTTACTTGAAGAGTATCTTTGATTTTTGTGAAGCTTCCATCTTTTATTGCTAACACCAGAGTAGGTCCACTTTCAAGCAACACGCCGTAAGGATAGTTTCCCATTGTCGATTAGCTGATACTGTCTTTAGAAACTCGCTCAGGGCATCTTGAATCCAACTTTTGTTGTCAACTGACGCCCAAAATCTTGCAATCTCCACAGCAAGCTTCGTTGTGGTAGCAATGGAAGTTAACGGTAGTGGCTGCACAGCAGACCTTATTTCTCTCTCAGAATTGTTGATTGATGATTGAAGGTAGCTGTCAAAAGCATAGTCAACACGACTGAATTTGCAGATATTATCCACATTACTGTCAAGGATTGTAAACAGGTCTTCAAATGTGTCGCTTTGCTTAACTGGCAACCTTCGCAACTGATTCATGACATCAACACTGGTTTTCAGGGTATGCTCTGTTTGAAAATGTCTGTCTGTGGTGTCTAATTTTTTTTTTTGTCAACTCAGACATGAGTTGAGACTTCATGGGTTTGGTGGTAGCACCATTTCCATCTAATAAAGATGAAGGTGAAAAATCGTAGGAAAGAATTTCTGCCACTGTTATTCCTCTCTCCTTGGCAATATCAACTTTTCTCTAAACCTGCTAATGATATTTGATGACATTTTTCACAGTTTGCTTTTTTGTCTGCATGTCTGATTGAGCTACACTTAGAAAAGTGGGAAGTTTTTGCTGATGAATAGTTGCCGATAATGGTTTTGAGCGGGTTATAAACCTTTCCTCTCGAAACATAAAGAAAACTTCTTGTGCTATTGTCAGGAATTGTAGCATCCTCTTGGCACTCAAAGCTGGCACAAATGCATTGGTTAGAATGTTGTGAAGCCTAACTTCTTCTTTTCCAAGGTATGGGTTTTCTCTGCTTTCAACATACTGGAGCATCTGTTGGGTGTTGGCTTCCATTCTATTTCTTAGGCTTCCTGTTAACTCATGATGCATTATCAGCTCATAATAAACTGGTGTAATGTTCAGCAGCTCTTGAAATATTTTTCTTATGAGGACTTCATGGTAAGCAAGCTCCTATTTAGCAATGTATTCGTATCATTTTGTTTTGCCAATGATCCTTCCAGCTGACTTCTGAGAGCGGTTTATTGTGTGTTCGACAGCCATGTCGACACCTACTGCATTAAACTTTCCATTTGTTCTTCGAACAACAAAATGACCTTTTTTGAACCGGTCATATACCTGAGGATGTTGAGTCTCAAGATTCAGCATTTGCTCGAAGAACAGTGAACACCATTTCAAATAGTTGACTTTATTAATAATGTGTAAAATTGGAAGGACATCATTCACTGTTTGCATGCAGAGATTCCAGTTCCCCTTCCTGTCGGCTCTTATGAGGTTCTTTTCAAGACTTATCAGATTCAAGAATCTCTCCAGATATTTGCACTGCTCAGAATTCATAACGTGTTCCTGTGTGAAAACGTCCACCGATTTCAATATTTCTTCTGATGTTGTGATCAGCTCTTGAAACTTGAGTTTTGCGTCTTCTGTTGTTGAGTGTTGCATAGCATTGAGCACATCACCAGCTTGTGTAGCTAACTCAGCATCATCCTCAATGGTACTCAAAAATGCTTTCCATTTAAGCCTCTCTACCACTTCTGCTAGCATAAACATTCCTTTCACTGACCTTACGTAATTGCTACCTTTAAGGACACTCTCTGCTACTTTTGGACCAAACCCATGGTTTTCAATGAGATCGTTTTCTAATCTACTGCCGTTTATGTATTTTCCAATGCATGCAAGTAGAATTGTAGTCATTTGAAAGGATCCCAGGAGTAACACAAGGTCTGGGAATTCATTTGTAACCAACTGAATTTCTGCGGCAGTATGGAAAACGCCTTCATCATATGCAACTGACAGTGCTTGTTGATCGAGATATAAAACCGCAAGCTTTGAAAATTCTTCATGCATGAATGCACACTATCGTATGCTGTCACTGGGTTAGGCAGTATTGGGAGAAAAACGACATGTTGTAGCGGAACATTAACTTTTGAGATGATAGCATGAATGCCAGACCATGTCAATGTACTTTGGTTTGTTAACCCTCCAACAGCTTGCAACATACTTATCACTGTCTCTTCCTTCTTGATTTCATCACATGGTACAATATTAGCCTCTTCAATGATTTTGAAATCTGGTGGAATGTTCACAGGTGTTGATGGCTTGCAATAATTTATGACCTGCTGACATGCAAGTAGAGCAACAGACCGTTTTCCAAGTTTATTATGAACTACTGTTGACAGCTTTGGCTTACTGAGAATTACGCTCAGAGCTTCCTGAAATAAGACCAGTACAGTATCATGGGTTCCCCGCAGACCTGAAATACGTGTCTCTTCATGGTCAAAATTATCCATAGCACATACAGTGGAGTTGCTTCTGATAAAATGACTTATCTTATAGGAGATTTTATAAGAAATCCCCAAAAAAATGTCAGATTTGGTATAGGTATACTGACAAGAGCAAAAAATTACGAAATTCAATACTAACCACTGTACGTATATGCCAAAAACAAAATAGCGTCCCACAAAACTTATGCCCGGATTGCCAGATATCTATCCAAGATTTTACCCTTCCTTGAGAGGCATGACCTAACAGGATCTGAAGAGAAAATTCGTCCACCTCAACATTCCTACGGGTCTTATGGTCAGGGACTAGACTATTACTTTGGGGGAAAAAATGAAGTGTACTTACCCAGCTTTTTCTTGTCAGACCCTCTGTAGGGAAAAAGAAAGCAAACATAGTATATTTCGTTATTTTTTGTTTTTTTCCCATAGATGCAGAAAAGCCAAAATTAAATTACTAAATAACAGTATGTTTGTTTTCGTTTCCAAATGTAGTTATCATTTTTAAACTTACCGAATAAGTGATTTTCAAATTAATAATTGTTACAAATTCGACCCAATCCACCGGCTTAATAGACACCAGTAGACTATTCTCTTCCGCCCGAGAACTGGCCACTGAAGATTACAAGGCCACCTGTATCCCCTCAGGATATCTCGTATTAAAGAATATCAATTTGGAACCGGAATAGGGCACTTGAAAGCATTCTCCAAATCTGCCAACCTCATTATCACCTACGTCGCCAGACCTGGCCAAAAGGATGCAGAGCTGAGATAGAGGTTGTGGGGCTGCCGCGTGGACCTAGAAAAAAACTGTGGACTACATTTCGGCGACAGGCCTGCAGATTTAGCATGACCAACAAACTGAGTGCAGAAGAGGAAGAAAACGATGAAGAGTTACAAATCCTTTTACTTAGGCATCTAATAAATGTGATGCGCATAAATGTTTTTGGAGAAAGTTGATCATGATAATATAAGAAATACAAAGAGAGAAATGATTTGGAGAAAAGACTATGGAAAAGTCAATCGCTTTATGTGAAGTTGAACCCAGAGTTTCTACTTTTAATCCTAAGATTTTTTTTTTCCACCACTGCATCAGAGGTTCCAAATCGCGCGGTCGTGACGGACTACACAGTGTATCACTAAACTTTGATTCCTTCTTTTTATGAAATACAGGAACAATATACAAAAACCCACATTGATATGTCACAATATCACGCAGGTTTCCTAAAGTGGGTCGCCATCCAAAACAAATAAAATTTTAAAAACCCGTGCTTTAGAACCTTACACCAGAGGAATAATTTTATCTGCGACTTCCTATCGCTTCAGCTAAACACCGCTGAGTTTATAATAAAATATTTTAGAATCAAATTTTTAAATATATGGAAGTGAGTCGTGGACAATTAATAAGTCGTCAAAGCACTAGAGGCTACAGAAATGAGGTTTTTCAGTAGAATGTTAAAAATATCATAAACAGCTGTCACATAATTGTTCGCTCTCTTGTCCTCTCCGGTAGTTTTGTTATTTTAGAGTCATTGTTTGCACTTCTTCTCCGTAATATTTTATCTTGTCTGTTTACCTTGCCATCCCTGCTGAGAGAGTAGAAAGGTGCTGCAATATTGACCGACAGTCAGGTTGGTAAAGTTCTCGTGTACCAAACCTTGGCCGCGTCGGGTTAACTCGACGTATGCCCAGCATACTCTCGTGGAAAGATAAAGTGACAAATGTCGAGGTGTTGTCACGTGCTGGCCTTCAAAGTATGTATACGCTTCTTAGACAGCGCAGACTTCGCTGGCTTGGCCATGTTCGCCGCATGGAAGATGGTCGCATCCCAAAAGATATCTTCTACGGACAATTAGCAGATGGCAAGAGAACAGTTGGGCGACCACAGCTGAGGTTCAAAGATGTGTGCAAGAGAGATATGAGGGCACTGGACATGGATCCAGCAACATGGGAGGATGAAGCTGCCGATCGCACTAAGTGGCGATGCTATTTACGGCGCCACCTCAGACTGGGCGAAGAGAGGCTCACACAAGAAGCAGAGGTGAGGAGAAAACGTCGAAAGGAGCACCAGGAAAATAAGCAGCTGAGGGCTGTCACCTCAGGGGCGCATTCCTATAGACAGCTATGACTGAAGGGGCTATTATTATTATTATGCCCAGCAAGTTTCTTTAGCACTTATATGGCTATTATGATTCACTAATTACTGTCGTGAAGAGTCGCAGTCCAGATGGTTACACGAGGGTTGGTGTTTGCACAAGGACGGGAAATTAAAATAACCCGTTTGCGGACATATCACAGACATGCACTTGAAAGACGAATGTTGTAATAGTTCCGGGCAGATGTAAGAAGTTGTATGTAATTATTGACGAGAATATTCGAATGTCACGATTGCCATATATGGAAGACGTGACTTTTACAATAACATGAAGAATTTTCCTATGAGGAAATTTTTTGAAAAGACGCTATCAAACCACGCATGATTGTAACTATTGGCCGGCATTCGAGATAACATAACAACATTTCTTATCGGAGTCTGGCCTAATAGTAAACAACAACGTGCGTGGGACGAAAGTTGCAATATGCCTGACACTTTAATTGGTTGAAAGCACTGTGAAATTCAACTCGTCAAGAGAGAACCAGACCTGCCAGAGTTAAGAATAGAATCCATTTATCGGATCAGACTTTTGACACTCTTGGGGACTTAAAAGCCAAGGAAAACTCTACCTTTATTAGCAACGAAAACCGGAATCTGATGAATATGAAACATGGAGTCAAAGTGGGAGCGTACTGTAAAGTAAAAACACCCCCAGAATACGTGTAAGAGGCATCTTCAACAAGTTGCCTTAACTATTTCTCTGAGCCAGAAATCAGTTAGTGATCCCAAAAACATTTTGGGGTAAGTCGTACATTTATAATTCTATATTTTGCATTATTAACACGTGAAATAATATGTATATATTGACATGTGAATATTAATATGTGAAAATTGCTAGTGGATGTCCAAGTCATACGAAGCTGGCAACCTCAGCATTTAGAATGATGATTTCATGAACCACCACTGCAAGGGCTGGTGAATGCTTTATATGAGTTTCTTATAAAGAACCAAAAGCAGAGGTAGTCCCAAGTTCCACACGGAGCAGGGAAGGAATGATGAGAGAATGATGTACATACTTATTATATTATTAACATTTTCAACTGTTGAAAAACACTAGCAAGATCAGAGACACTGTTGGAACACACTAGCAACATCAGAGATAATGTTAGAACAAACTAGCAACATCACAGATAATGTTACAGAACACTAGCTAGATGAGAGCAGTTGTTAGAACACACTATCAACATCACAGATAATGTTTGAACACACTAGCACCATCAGAGACACTGTTAGAACACACTAGCGAGATCAGAGACACTGTTAGAACACACTAGCACCATCAGAGACACGGTTGGATTATCTACAAGATAAAAGTAACTGTTCGAGAATGAGTTGTAGAAAAATATACTTTAATGCGAAATATTATAAGATAATTTACATCCATTGTAAAGGAAGCTTCCGATCAATCTACAGCACATGCATATTACGACCAACAGAAGCAGCCAAGTCAAGCAGATAGGAGAGAGTAATGAGTTGAACTAGATAAAGTCAACTTTAAGAAACACAACCTGGTAAATCACAAGACTTCCCTGTTTACTCTGCATGGGAAAACTGACAATAAACTCGACTAGCGACGCTTCCTATCATACATATTTGAATAAATAAAAAAACGTAAGACAAAACAAATACAGAGAAAGTTAAAGTACTTACTTCACTCTCCGGTAACATGTACAGTAGATGATAAGAGCAATAAGTCCTATGATCAAAGCAAGAGCAGCTAAACTTCCTACGACAATGAGGGCAATATATGCTGGATCTAGGTCATCATCGTCATTGTCTGAATACGGCAGTACCGAGGAAACAGGAGGCGTGGAACTAGACAGACTTGGATCTGGAGTACCATCCCTTGATTGTTGCAGCTTCTGGAGATGACACAAAGACACAGTACTAAAGCATGTACTCTGCTTTTGTCGTCAGGTGGCACTTAGAGCAGTTAAACAAATATAATGGGGGTGGTGTTGGTAAATTACTGGAGACAACGGTGACTGTACACATAGAAATTGTGTAGATGATGAATCATTTGTGATTGAATAACAACGTCGTGGTTGATGCATTATTGGTAACTATTGTTAATATATGGTACAAGTTTTGTTGACGATGAAACCGACGGGAGGCAAAAGGAAACAGCTGTTTTAATTTCCTTTGATCAGTCACGAATATCAGAACGGCTGAACTAGGATTCCAGTGGAACTATCTTTTGCGGTAAGACACATCATGCGTTACACGTCATACCTGACAGTCATAAAGCTACAATAAGCAAAATTAAAATTATAGTTAGCTTGGTCTTAGGAACCCGTGTAGTTCTCAGGGACATCTAACGATACAAAGAAAGAACAGGACTATTGCAACCTCAGACAGGTTGTACAAGGCGACTAATATGAGGTTGTACATGGGGCTGACAACCTCATCATGTAAAACAAATTTCCACACAACCTCCGCTACCAGGAGTAAGGGAATGCATGGTGCAGGATTTCTGCTAGAGGGATCAGCTGCAGTCCTGGCTTCATGCCCCATAAGGACCGCAAAGGAAATTGATGATGATGATGATGATGATGATGATGATGATGATGATGATGATGATGATGATGATGATGATGATGATGATGATGATGATGATGATGATGACCAAAGGAGGAACAGAAAGATAAATGTAACTTTATTAGGATAATATTCTTCTTCTTCTTCCTCGTTCGTCCTGAAAAGGACGGTGGTTGCGTTGTGTCTGTTTACGCCTAAGCTGATATCTGCACCTTTCGGTCGACACATCCGACTTCTGCACGGCATTTTTTAGGACCGGGTTTGCCTTCCCATTGCGATCCACACTCGCTCAGCCAGACTGCACTGCTGCAGACTGTTTCCAGGACCACCACGTTATTATTAGGATAATATGACATAGATATATCATCATCATAACTATCGTCACCTCATTCCGCTCACCAAGCAGCATAGACCTTTAACAAATGTCGGCCAAATCTTCTTGTCCTGTACCTTCAGCTTACCCTGTCTTCTTCATCCACTTCAGGTGGATCTCTTCGCCGTGTGTTCTTTGGTCTCAACTCTTTACTCTGATGATTTCAGAACGCGGACTGCAGGTTTCCTCAACGTCTGTGCTACCTATCTCTAGCGTCTTCTTCTGATATATTGTTGCACTGGCACTTGTTAGGTTCTTGTCATCAGTTCCATATTAGTAAATGCAGGTGAAATATATTCTCAAAATTGCAAAACAAATGTATTTCGAAGGAAAAAAAGTTAAAAGAAAATAGGCATAATGTTAGACGCATTAAGAACAAAAACAATAAATGATGTTTTGACAATATCAGTTCAAGCCCAGTTACTTAAAATGTAAGTGATTGGCTAGCTTCATGTTAACCTGAATATGTACTTATCTATTGTTGCGTAATCATTCTATAAATGTGTGTAATGATTATTTACCTGAATATTGACTTTATGAATGCTTAGACTCTTCTCTTCATTCTTTTACATGTGCTTTATGTTATGTCATATGTTCATCTGACATCCTTATGCATTATATGTGGCTCGTTGTTTGAAAATCTTTCAGTTATCCTTCGGTCCATAGTTTTCCTGGTGGTCTTTGTGGCCCAATTTCCAGCGATCCAGAGTATAGAAAACAAAATAGTGTTGAGTAATTTTTATTCTGACCACTTTTCCAACCATTTTCATCCTTTTTACTGCATATATTCCAAAGTAGAGTTAATTCAAACAATTCTAATTTACTTTGTTTACTTATTTCAAACTTCTCCTTACACTGATGGCCCATTTTCAAAGTTCATTTTAAAGGCCGTGATTTTCCAAATTTACTTTTCCAAGGTTAAACGCTCGCGAATGACCTCTATTTCCATAAAGGAAGCATGAAAATGATGTTGATCCTTTGTTGTCTAGCTTACATTAAGATGTTAATGTGTTCTGCCGTAATCATTATCTGCGTTTAGTTTATTAGTTATGCTTAATCTAATCTGCAGGCCTGTCGCCAGGATGAAGACCACAGTCTTCACAAGGTCCACGCGGCAGCCCCCATATCCTTTGAGATCAATACCCACTGACCAGGTTTGGCGTCGTAGGTTGTCGTGGGTTGAGCAGATTTTGAGAATATTTTCAGGGGTATGGATTCATGTTCTGTTGTGATGTGCGATTCTAACTGATCATATTAGTCAGGCTACTTTACTAGATTTCTCTGTGCTCTTCTTACTTGAATTTTAAAACAAAATGTTGTGTAAATAGTTTCAGTAAACTGTTTTATTTCGTTATTCTTTACACTGATATGCAGAATTTATATTATACTGTTCATCTTAGTAGTTCTGACTTGTTGATATCAATGTTACTATCTTATTTATTACAACTGCCATGGTATCTTTCTGTAGTTGTTGTTACTTTTCAGTTTTGATCATCACACCTTGATGAAATCCTTTTGTATATGTTGGAAATGTTTCAGCTATTTGTAATATAGTATGCACGTAGACAGTAATACTAGCATTGTTTATTCTGTTCAGTGCTTCTTAAGCAACTAAAGTGTAGGGGTGTGTGACTCAACGGCTGGAGGTACAAGACATGCTAAATATTTTAAATGCGTAATGTACAGTATGACAGTGTCCGTTACTCATGGCACCAAATAGTCTTATGTGACAGTGCCCGTTTGTCACATCACATGATGATGATTATAGTTTGAATATGAGAGAATTCTATGTTCATTTGTATTCAATCCAGCTAAGTATTAGAACCCGTTTAAAGCACTGCTACAATCAGCTGTTGTTGCTGTATAAGTTTGGTGAAAAAAAATCTACCACATTCCCACCAGACATCTGGAGTGATCTATTTCATTTACACTTTTAAATAAGTTGATCATCCTTAATCAACCAACAGAAAGTCTATTCAGTCTTTCAATGTTAACAAATTATCTTCATATAAAATATTGCCCACAAAGAAATGTACAACCCATGGATGAAAAGAAATTAACTCACATGTCCCCCAGTCTCGTTTTTATTCTTTACACGCTGTTCTGCTTCTCAAAAATGTTTCTTCTAAATGAAAATATGTCTCTTCTAGATAATCAGTTCTAAAGTGTCTCAGTAAATTTACTAATTCGTTCCAAACCCGAATCTCCTATTGCTAACTACAACATACTGGCCATACTGCCAGGATGTAGAACCTTCACCAGTCTTATTTATTTTTGTTGCTTGCGAATATATTTATATAAATAACAGGTAATACTCGTAAAAGAGTTCTACTGGCGTCTTTTCCATTTTCTAAATAACACTGTGTCCTCTCATTCACCGAACAGTAATACAGATATTTTCGAAGCTGCCTTTAACGAATTTGCCGGTCCCTATGCCAGCCACGTGAACCATGCTGGCATTAAAATATTTCACCAAAATATCTGAGGCAAATTGAAAATACAAATATATTCTGCTACAGTCTGCTTTTCATGTCCATTTTCTTTATTCTCTGAACAAGATTTGTCATGCCGATTGCACTCGATTAAATTCTTCGTAATTATCCTCATCAAAATGCTATCATAGCGGAAAACTCGACATATTTCACTAACATGTTTGCTCCGTTTGATAATAAGCTTGGCTTCTATTAACGGCTGTTTTCTTGCTTCCTTCGTTTCATGGCGAAATTTACGTCTGCCAATATTGTTAATGACGGAAAATGTTGTTTTTATTTCACGAATGTGATAATCAAAACAGTTTAGGCCTATTTCCTTTCAAGGCAAACAGAAGGGCAACATTTGTTTCTAGAAAGATCAGAGAATAATCGGATGTAAACGGAAATGGTATTGTTAAAATTAGAAAAACGCAATATAAAAAAAGGTTAATTTACCTTCACAGCTTCAGCACTTGTAAGGAATGTCTTGACCATGTCAACGTTAGAAATATCATTTGCAGCACCGTTGGTTTCTACCACAACAAGGGCTTCGGATCTGGAAGGTAGCAATCATAGTTTATCTTATCAGGCTGAAATATTATTTTCTTATTCGTACATTTATTCATTCGTTCATTACAATTCAGCTCCCTAGCGAGCAACAAACGTCACATATTATCAGTGAAAGGTCTCTCATGTCTTACATATCATTTTATTTTCTGTCTCATGTTCTTTTCTTCATGCTTCTATTACCATGTGATTCCAGAACAAGGACTTCCTGGTAGTGCTATCAAGAAGTTTTTTCAATGTGTGTCCTATCCGTTGCAAGCGTCTTCTTCTCATCTTTTGTTCCACTGGCACTTTTTAGGTTCTAATCATCAGTTCCACATTGGTTACCTTGTCTTATCATTTAAATCCTTCTATTCTACGCAAGTACACATTTATGAAAGTCAGTATTGTTAATGTTGTTATTGTTGATCAGAATCGATCTCATTGCACTTCCGGCAAATCCATAGGTGCCCAGTCTCCCTCAGCAAATGTTGATGGGCATAAATGCTAATCGTTCCTGTTGTGCACTTGTTGTAAATACGCCAGATGCATCCTCTCAAACGACCATTCCTGCTGGTCTGGCGTTTTATGTCAAATTCCAGCAATCTGAACCTCGATGATTCATCGATTGCAGTGTCATTCTCTAAGAGACGAACATTAATTGTGCTTAGTATATCTCCTTTATCCATGTCCAATGTGCCCATTATGGGTGTTCTTGAAGCTAGTCTGACAACTCTTTAATTGCCACTTATCCCTGCATGACCGCGACAGAAGATCAACACGAGTTCCTGAAGATTCGAATCTTCTGTGGAGGTTATTCATTCATGCCAATGATATTCATTTAGGACTTTCCAGAGCACAGATTGAGAGCCAGACACAATAATTGCTTTTGTTAATGAAGTTTCAGTCATCCACCTTAAGGCCGCAGAATAGCTACCTCAACTTTCGTTCTCATGCTGGAGGTTGTTGTCATGTAAGCCCAGCTGTGTTCCTCGACAACCCTGCCCTTTATTCTAGCTGAGAAGCCCATTACTGATTTCTCACCACGGATTATAGACCCATCAGTGTATTCAATGGCATCATCATCCCCAGCTTTATCATTTATCAGTTGATTAATTTCCAAATTAATTGGTAACAAATCCACTGTAAGTCAGTAAATTCGTGGTAGACGTATTTGGTTTTGTTGATATCATGTTTCAGAGCTGTAAAATAGGATTGACTTGACATTTGAGTTGACGTTTCTTATTTCAGTTCCCCGCGGCATCACGGGAAGATTAGACTGAACGATTAAAAGTAAAGTAAAATAAGCAATATTTTATTGCACAATTTTGAGTTTTGAAAAATATGTCGTCTGTTTCACAACTTACTCTGAAGCCAGTAGTTTTCTCTTGCCAGCCACGGAGGTGGTCGATCGTGTGCTCCAGATTTGAACATTTTGAGGCGATGTAACAAGGAGCTGCATGTTAGCTACCAGTTGTGATCTGTGAGTATAAAGATGACGCGTGGACGTAAGATCAAACAAAATTGACAGGCAGGTAGGTAGGTACGCAGGCATACAGGCTAGTTTGTAATCAGGCAGGCAGGTTGCTTGGTAGGTAGACAGATAAAAAGGCATACACTTACACAGACAGATGGATATATAAATACAGAAAAACAGACATATCGGATGGATGGATTGATCAGTGGATTGAATGATGAACGGACTGCGTACGGACAGACTGGCAGGCAAAGAGGCAGAACGAACAAAATTTATTTTCAAAGGGTTTAGAATAGGGCACGCAGGCCCATTTAACATTCTGCCCTTCCTTTCTCTCGTCTTCCATACTGAATCCATTTATTCTCACATGTATCTTTAACATTATTTTTAAATAATAAAATAAGCAAAATAAAATATTGTATGAATATTTCCCAACACGCTTTTTAGGTCGTGTGGAAGATTATTCCACAGATGAGCAGCAGAAGAATATAAACTTTCATTGAATAAGTCGAGCCTAGGCTTGGGCACATGTAATTTGTTTAAGCCTTGGCTGCGTCTTCCATTGTATTTGAAAATGTGCCAAAGATACTTTAAAGCATTCTGTGATAGGATTTTGTGAATGAATTTGGCTTTGTTGAAGAGAAATCGCTTTCTTAGAGGTAATATGTTCAGAGATATCTATATGGATCTATACACTGTGTAAGGTGTTTGTCAGAAACGAGGCGCACTGCACGTTTTTGTAATGAATAGAGATTTTTTTTTTGTTTTTGTTGGACATGGAGTAGCCATCCCAGATTGTGGACCAATAGTCCAGATATGTTTCTATTTGGGATACATAAAAAGTTTGCGCGCTCCCTCATCCAGGAAATGTTTGATCTTAGCTAACTGGTATACTCTCTGTGCTGTTTGTTTGGTCAGTGCTTGTACATGCGAATTCCAACTTAAATGTTGGTCAACTAAGAGTCCCAGTGGTTTGTGTTTATTTACATTTTCAATTAGTGTGGTCCCAATGTAGAGCTGAAGTGTTGTTTTCTGTGATTGTAAGAAAAACTTCACAACATTTAGTATCAAATATCAAAATATAAAAAAATCATAGGTTACAGAATTAATAAAGAAATAGACACATAAGTGCAATTCCCTCTGTTGAGACAAGATCCCGTTAGAAGAGGTTATTAACCCCCAAAAGGTTAAAAGATTAGCACTATGGTATAGGATTTGACTATACTGTAAAGAACAGAGTTTCTAATTAATCTACCCTGAAAGAAATGAACAGTATTAGCAAACATAAGAAGAAAAAAACAAAGTGAGTATAATGATTATATAAATGGAAGAATTATCCACTCCTGGTTTCTCTCGCTCTGACAAACATGTGGCCACATTTCAATCTCGCTTACCTCATTGCTGATTTACAACGTCTGGAACAGAACTCCTTGGTACACACAACAGATCTAGTGTTGGGTTGTTTTTTTTTGTTGTTTTTTTTGTTTTTTGGCAAAACAAGCCCCAGTTCCTAAAATTTATTGATTAATCCTCTTATTTGGGGAACGCTTGCTTTGTTACTGTTTATTGAATCTGTTCATGTT